>AWOL01S0007837.1:32141-77464 GCA_000715115.1 Nicotiana otophora
GGGGGGAGGTGTGCTGACGGATGCAGAAGTTGTTAGTGTTCTCTTTTTCTGTCTTTACCTGCATGCTTAAAAGTTTTTGCTTATTTAGGTACCCACTGGTTGGAAATTTTTTGGTAACTTGATGGATGCTGGAATGTGTTCAATTTGTGGAGAAGAAAGTTTTGGAACTGGTTAGCTTTTTTGAGTTTCAAACATTTAACTGATAGGGCTAAGCTACATAATATTCTAATCCGACACATAAAAGTACTTAGTATCTTTTGTTATGTCTTCACAGGCTCAGACCATATTCGAGAGAAAGATGGGATATGGGCAGTTTTGGCTTGGCTCTCTATTCTTGCCGATAAGAATAATGATAACCTTGGGGGAGAAAAGCTTGTGAGTGTTGAAGACATAGTTCGCCAACACTGGGCAACCTATGGACGCCACTATTACACTCGATATGATTATGAGGTATCTGCAGAATCATACTTCTTATTCAACGTTAAATGAGTTCTTCTGTATATGTTTATCATGACTCCCGTTACTCTATTTGTATTATTTATTCCAGAATGTCGATGCGGCTGGAGCAAAGGAGCTAATGTCTCATTTGGTCAAGCTGCAATCCTCCCTCGATGAAGTGAACAAGTACGCTACTCTTTTTATGTCAATTTCTCTCTGGAAGATGAAACATTTCTCAAACACGGCATTGATATTTGCTGTTTGTCGCATGTTTCACATGTATTATTTCTTTTATTTTTGGGGTATTCTGCTTTGGTTTACCATCTCTTGCATGACGCAAATCCCAGGTATAACCAGCTTAAGCATTGGTTAGTAGGTCTTCTTTGCATGGTATTACAACATATTTTTAAATTAATACTATAAGTCAATGACATGTTTTAGCATTAAACAGTTACTTATGGCATCTCAGAACTATGGTTCTGCAAGAGAGAGAACGGACAACAACAATGAAGATCAGAGTGATATAGTTTCTATTTTAACTTTTATTATTGTTCTCTGACTCAGTTATTACTTCTACAATGTATCCTGTAAGTAGGCTGAATGGAGAACCAAATTATGTTTCTTTTAGGTAGGCTGAAAGGAGAGCAAATCAGGTCATTAGTCAGCAATTCTTGTCGCTTTCTTATCATGATTCCTTCCAAGAGAATGAAAGCCTTCTTTAGGAGAGTGAATATGAAAATAAGAGGATCGTGGACACCAGAATCGACATCGTCTGGATGTGTTTCATGAATTCGTATAGTGTCTAAAGTTTGAAATCTTCTTTAAAGCCAAAGCCTTGTTATTTGGCTGCAGTCTAAAACTTGCAGCAACTTTTACCTCTTCTGAATCACCTGGTTCTTCATTGTGGTGATGGAATCAAATCTTTGTGTATTCAAAATATCTTCCATCTCTCTTGTCAAAATGGGTGTTTATAAAGAATGATTCTTTCAAATTCATGGTGCATGTACTACAAAAGAAGAATTTCTGGTCCTGTGTGTGACAGTTGCTTAGTTTCTTGTTTCTAGCTGGGATAAAGATTCTACCGAAGTAAGCATCTTTGTTAAGTTTTGTCCTGGTTTTTTCTTTCCCTTTTAGAGGTCTCTTCTTTAATGTTCCCTTTCTAAGGTATCTGGTTCTTTGCGTTCTTTATTGAACTTCCTTATATGTGTTGATTGGTTAGTGAGCTTGGCACACACTGGTGGTTTTTCCGCTGTCTTTTACATTGCTCCTTTGCTGAATGGTAAAGAGCTGGGTTTTATTCTTTAATTTAATACCTCGCAATGTTAGCTGATTTACCTGTAAAGTTAGTTTAGTTTGTGATAATTAAATGTCTTAAAGGAAACCTCGAGAAACATCATGTTATCTAAGTTGCTCCGACATGGCAGTTTAGGTGCCGCACCTGTGTCGATACGACAGTAGTATGGGTGTGGGTATGGGATCCATACCGGATTTGATCAAACAATTTTGGGTACTTTGACCACGACAGACGAAAAAATTCTAGATGAGATACAATTTGATTCCGGAAATCAAAACCAAAACTCGGGTACATTTGAAGACAATAGCATACCTTATCTAGGAAATCAATCATTTAATTATCTACAACTTGAGAATAAAAAGAAATCCACACTTTATAAGCTATACGCAAGTATTCCACAAATATTTTCATAATTTAAAGATATTTTATATTTTTTTAATTATTTTTAACCGAATTCCCGAACACGTATCCGTACTAGGATCCGTATCCCCGAATCCGCGAGGTGCGCGCGTACATGTCGATGCTTTGTGCCGAGGGCGACACACAATTGGGTGGGGGAGATTGTGATGACCCACCATGTCATCATGCCACATATGATCTATTTGGCACATATACTTGCCATGTGTAAGGGTTACATAAGTTAGAGACTAGCTCTTAGTGGAATACTCTAGAACTATGGAGAGTTTAATTGGGAAAACTCTAGATATTTATGGATTTGGTAGGAAGACTCTTTTGGAAAGCCTTGGAATGTTCTAGTCATGTAGAAAATTCTAGAGAGTGTACTTATATGTAAAAATGGAAGGACTTGTGGAACAACTATCATTTACACACTAGCTCTAGGTGACTAGTATAAATAGGGGGCATTCATTCGTAACTCACTAAGCAAAACAATCAAGTTCTCTATAATAAAAAGCTTCATTTGGCAAATTTTTCTTGTCTTTCTTATCTAACATTCCCTTAGTGATCTTGAGTGTAATATTTTAGGGTGACTTGGCATAGCAAGATCGTGCGCGAGTTGTGCAAGATCGTGAGAAAGTTGTCAAGTGCCGCACGCGCGCTTAGTTCAAGACTAAGGACGTGACATTTGGGATGAAGCTGGTCCAAACGGACAGGATATCGGTCTAAGGCCATATGGGATTCGTTGTAGAGCATTTTGGGAGGAGACTTGCTTTTTCTGTTAGATATTAAGGATTCATGCAGCTGATCCTATAGTTTGTTTTGAGGCATAGTTATGTTGTGATGGTGTGTGCTTTCATTGTTAAATATTTCTTTAACCTTCGGCTATTTGTAATACAGGATAATAAAGGGAATACATTCAGATGTTTCAAATGTCGTTCATGGTGATGAATTCGATTACAAGGACCCAGTTGATAGTTCCATCTCAAAACATCAGGGTATCCGGTATCTGTTTGAAGATGGCTCACGATTGGTAAGGGACCTCACCTGCCTTCCCCATAGCTTAAGTACTTTAGAGAACACTTGGTAGCAATGAAGGTTGTGCAGTTCTGATGCATAGAGAAGTTTGAGACTTTAGAAAGTTAAATGGATTTCTCATATATTAATAATTGTAGATGCAGGTCCCATTCGTGTGTTATAAAAGAATTATCTAACAAATAAATAAGAAATGCAACAGATTTTGTAATCCCTTTATTCCTTTCTTCCGAATACGTCTCCCCCCTCTTTGTACGATAATCACTTTGAAGGATTTCTGACTCTTCTGGTGCTGTGCAAGGTTTTCCGTCTCTCTGGAACTGGCTCAGAAGGCGCTACCATCCGTGTTTATATCGAGCAGTACGAGAAGGATCCATCTAAGATCGGGAGAGATTCTCAGGAAGCACTTGCTCCATTGGTAAGTTAACGTTGTTTTCTCCCTTCCCTCTTTTTTTTTTTTTTTTTTTTTTTTTTGGGTTTTTCCTGAATCAACTGTCTGGTAATAGGTGGAGGTTGCTATTAAGCTGTCAAAGATGCAGGAATTCACTGGCCGTTCTGCCCCAACTGTAATAACATAAATACATATTGCCGCATATAATCCTTTCTGTACTTTAGAAATAGTGGTCCTAGTGTCCTCATTCAAGCGCTGCTGGAAAATGCACCACATTCAATAGTCTTAAAAAAAAGATGCAATGTACCAGTTTTTTGAGTTCTGTAGTGAGAGTTATTTTCAGAATAGACAAGCAGCGAATTTATCTTAATTTTCGATGATAATGGTTCAAGTAAATCTCAACAATCAGTACGGGTTTTCATATTTTTCACTTCATTAAATGTTTCTTCTATCGAAATGATGAACTCCTTTCTTGTTAGATTGAAGTTTTTTAAGCTTTACTAAACATGGTTTAGTCGGTCCGGCTTGGCACTGGATTTTGCTTATTGATGGTTCGATATAAATTTCACTTTAAAAGCACCGCACTAACTGTGCTGCTTTACTAAATCTAAATCAAATCAAACCATACGTAAATCAGGTCGTTTGTTTCTTTGTGTGTTGGTTTGTCATAATTCTGGCTGTTTGGTTTATTACTTTTTTTTCCAGTCACATGAGACGTAAATTCAATCAATTCAATCTGCTAGAGAAACATATGCAGATAGTAGGTCTAATATAAACAAATTGCACATCACTTTGTAAAACTATGACAATATATAATTGTTAAACTAAAGTGTAAACGAAGGAAAGTAACAATCAATAATTGTTTGACCCTAAAATCTAGTAACTAAAAAATAATCAATAGTTTTTTGACCCCAAAATCTAGTAATTCCCTTGTAGGTTATTCTCATATATAATTTTCTAATAGATCTTGTGAATTTTCTGTAACGACATGACCGGTCGTTTTGAGCTCTAGCGTGTCGTTCGATGATTTGAGGCTTCGAGTAGCTTCAATTCATTTTTATAACTTATACACATAGTCGGAATTGAATTTCGGGAAGTTCGGAGTTGATTCGGATATAAAATTCTCAATTCGGAGGCTTTAAGTTGGAAGAGTTGACCAAGGTTTGACTTTTGAGAAACGACCTCGAATTAGGATTTGAAGGTTCCAATAAGTTCGTATAGGGATTTCGGACTTGGGCGTATGTTCGAGTTGAGTATAGGGTGGACCGGGAGCATTTCGGCGTTTATTGTGGAAAATTGGCATTTTGAAGGTTTTAGAATTTCCTAAGTTTGGTTTCAAGGAGGCTTTGGTGTTATCGATGTCCGTTTGGGGTTCTGAGCCTTGGAATAGGTTCGTATCCTGATTTGTGACTTGCACGTAAATTTTGGTGTCATTCCAGAATGTTTAAGTGTAATTCGGACGCGTTCGTCGAAGTTTGAATGTTTGAAAGTTGAAAGAACGATTTTGATCGTTGATTCGTGATTTTGATGTTATTCGCGGCGTTTCGAGCCTTTGAATAAGTTTGGATAAGGTATTTGGACTTGTTGGTATGAATGGACGGGGTCCGGGGGGCCTCGGGTGGGTTTCGAAATGGTTGTCGGACAAATTCCCCTTGTTTTATCATTGCTGGTTTCTGGTGTGTTGGGTGTGCATCGCAATCACGGGAGGATGATCACGATCGCGAAAGGCTAACTGGACTGGTGGCATTTTTGCTTATCGCGATCGCATAAAGCCAGTCGCGATCGCAGAGTTGGAGCAGGTTGTTCTTCGCGTTCGCGTGGGAGAAGTTGCCGATGGGTTATTGAGGCTAGCCTGTTTGGGGGTAGTTATTCTATGTGATCGCGGATGTTTTCACGTGATCGCGGAAGAGGAATTCTGCTGAGGCTATGTTTGGCCTTCGCGTTCGCGTTAATGGGCTCTCGTTCGCGGAGGCCTGGGCAGGCTGTGATTCGCGATCGCGAGAAGGACCTCGCGTTCGCGTAAGAGTAATTTCATGGGCGATGCTGGATGGCCTTCGCGATCGCGAAAAAAGGTAGCTAGGCAGAAAACTTCTTAAAAAATTGGGGGTTTGACTCATTTTCAACTCATTTCTTCCATGGGAGCCGACTTTGGGGCGATTTTGGAGCGCCATTTTCATTATCAAATTTGAGGTAAGTGATTTCTTCACCTTGTGAGTTAAATACATGGTTTATATGTGGATTTAAACATGAAAATTTATGAAAATTGTGGGATTTTAGGAGGAAACCTAGAATTTGGTATTTTTGAATTTTGACCACGAAATTAGACATGAAATTGGGAATAAATTATATATTTGAGTTCGTGGTGTTACGAGTAATGTTTATCTTCAAAAATTTTCGAAATCTGGATATGTGAGCCCGAGGGTTGACTTTGTTGACTTTTTGAGCTCAGTTGAGGATTGTTATAAATTGTTAACTTATAAGCATTGAAGTATATTTTGATTGATTTGCACGTTGTTTGACTAGTTTCGGATCGATGAGCATTGGTTGAGGTGTTAGAGGGGTGTAAGTGTAAAGCCCCGTAACATTTCACCTAAAACCCGGGGTATCGTGGTACAAACATTTTGGGTTGAACAGTGCGTTGGGGAGTTGAAGAAAAATTATTGCAGAATAGGGCGTTTCTACGGTCCATTATGCGACCGCAGATCTACTCCGCGGACCGCAGATCCGCCGCGGAGTGAAGCAGAGAAATGGCCAATTTTGGAAATCGTTTTGCGGTCAACTATGCGACCATATAATCGTTTCGCGGGCCGCACTTCCGGCGCAGAATTGGCATGAAAAAAATTCGGAGGGTGATTCTGCGGTCCATTTTGCGGCCGCAGAACTGGTATGCGGACCGCAGACTGATCCAGAGTAGCCCAATTTTTGGCATCACTTTCGCGGCCCATTTTGCGGGCTGCATATTTGTTCTGCGGTCCACTCTGCGACCGCAAAGCTGAGTTCGGAGGGTCCATTTTCTGATTTTTAAAACCCGATCCCATTTGATTAAAAGCCATTGGGTATCGTTTAGAAGGCAAAAATCTACAATTTCAGAGTGAGGGGAGTGCTTTAGAGAGAGAGAGAGGAGGAAGCTCCAAGTACTTTGTTCATCAACCCTTGCTCAAGCTTTGAAATTCAAAAAGGAAAGCTCACAAGATCTTCACCCAAGAGGTAAGATCTACTCCCTAGCCGTCAATTTCAGGATTGGACTGAAAGTAGGTAATGCGAAGTGTGATTCTTGAGTGTTATTTATGCATACATATACCATCAAGGTTAGTGGGAAGGTTATTGAGCCCAAATGGGTAAACATTGGATTGTGGGATGAAGGAATCCACCATAGGAGAACCTTGAAACCTTAATGCACACCTAGTGCTTGATAAAATGCTCAAATGAGCTGAAACCCCGAGTATCTTCCTAATTATGGTTCAAATTTGTCATGTTTTTAATAGATTGAAATCGCTAGGATTTCTGGAACATTGTAGTAATTTAAGGAAGCTCAAGCGAGGTATGTTGGATAAACTCCTCTTATAGAGTCGATTTCCATGATGTCCTCATAAGTTGCTATTATGATTGACTCAATTTCTTATTTCTCATGTTCCGAGTCCTTCCTAATAGATTTGACTATTCTAAAATAAGTGTTGTGTTGAAAGATGTATGTACTCAAAATGTGTTCCAAATGTTCCTATCATATCATGATTTCCTCCGAGAATGTAATCTAGTATGATCAATGAACCAAAGGTGGTGTGATTTAAAAATCATGTTTCAATTGCAAGTTAGTATGCCTAATTGTCGAAGAGAAACTCAATGTGTTTAAGACTCTTGTTTGCTCATATGTATACTTCAAGTTTTGATTTGAAATTCTCTTATTGATGATAATCCATGGTAACACTTGAAAGTTATAGGGGTGAGTATGAAATATGAAATACGGCCGACGTGCCGAGAATGATATTACAATTGTGGCCACTAGTCCCAATAAAATGGAAAGATGTGTGAAAGATTATGAAATGAGTTGTAAATCCTTTAAATAATAAATGCTTTGGGAGTATCGTTTAGTCACCGAGGAAGGGTAGGTCGAAATAACCTAACCCCAAAACTACATGTGCCAGTGTAGGAGTGATTGAGGGGTAAATCCCCGTGTTGATGGATGAGATTATTTCCCCTAATATGGGATTAGATTGATGTGTTGAGATATTTCCCCTTTAAATGGGATGAGATTATTGCTAGCGAGATGTGATGTGATGTCGACCCACATGATATTGTGGTGAGACGGCTTAGCCGATCGGGCTGAGATCGGACGCCATGCCGCGCACATGGTGGTGTTGTGATTCGATGTCTCGGGGTGAGATGGCTTAGCTGGTCGGGCTGAGATCGGACTTCGTACTAAAACACGATGGTATATCGGTGCTAAAGATCTCCCAACTTAAATTTCCGAAACCTACTTGAAATTTACGTTTCCCCTAATGTGGCACTTTGATACCGTTTGAGTTCCTTATTGATATCATGTTTTATTCTCCATTTACTGTTACTCGTTCTATTGAGAGGGTGTTTAGTTTTACATACTAGTATTATTCCATATGTACTAACGTCCCCTTTGTTGGGGGTGCTGCATCTTTAATAGATGCAGGTGGTTCCACAACAGGTGGTATTGATCAGTGATAGCAGTACACCCTCTCCTCAGCTGACTTGGTGAGCCCCACTTCATTACGGGGTCTTATATCTCCTGTCCTTTATGTATATTGTTTTGAGGTATAGCCGGAGCCTTGCTACGACACCATCATGCTACTCTTTTGTATCCATTAGAAGCTCCGTAGACATAACGTGGGTGGTACCTTTATTTTGGGAAAGTCAAACTAAAGGCGTTGTATTTGTATCACATGTTTTCACTTCCAGACTATGAATGTGTAATGTAATATTTCGAAACATCTTGAATGAAGTTCTAACGGTAATGAAATTTAGACTGTTCATGTAACCTTCTCATTGTTTAGTTAATGATATATACCTTCTCCTTGTTCACGGGTGAGTTTGGGTAGAAGGCATTGTATAGGCTTGCTCGATCGGGTTATCTCGGTTGGGCGCCGGTGGCGCTCCTTGAGGCCGGGGCATGACAATAAGTCTCCTGTTTAACCTTGTGAGGGGGAAAGCTACCTCGTAGGTGTGTATTTGCTATGTGATACTTATTGTGAGGGCCACATACGCACGAGGTGACAAGAGTCCGAATGTTGCTAATATCATGTTATGTCCGGGTAGATTTAGGGCTTTATCATGCGATATTTGTATTATCTGAATTTAACTTGTTAGTTTAATTACCTAAGACTTATAAATGAAATGTGATTAGAGATCATGTTAGATCAAATCTCATTATCTTGAGTTGTTGGCAAGATATTCGAAAATTGGTAAAAATCATGATTACTTTACGTTCCCGTTTTTATATTGTAAACACGTAACTCGTAAGTCGATAAGTTTCTTCACTTCTAGGAGATCCGGCCGAACGCCTCAGCAATATATGTATATATGAGATGCATCCATGGATCGGGATGTACAACCTCGACAGTGTATGTACACGACTCTATGGATCGGGCCGAACGACCTCGGCATAATTCGTGCGTAAAATCGCTAGGAGTCCGAATACCCACAAGATAACCCTCCTGATTGGGACTTGGAAATTACACGATATTCTCTTGTGATCGGAGATCAGATATTTATTTGACGATTATTAGTTGTTGAGATGGCATGTGCCATGTGGAAATTTTAAAATGATATTTCGTTAAAGGCTCACGTTGATTACTGTTTCTTATTCTATTGATCCTGTTGTATTTCATGCCTACTTATGGTTCCTGCATCTTATTTATTGGACCACTAGTAAGTGTCGATGTCGACCCCTCGTCACTAATTATCCGGGGTTAGGCTAGATACTGATTGGGTACGCGTTGATTTACGTACTCATGCGATACTTCTACACTAAATGTGCAGCATCTGACATGTTCATTTGATGGTCATCTTGGCTCGTAAGCGCAACTGTTGAAGGGACTTTATGGCGAGCTGCTTTCCATGCTACATGTCGCAGCCCACAGAGTCTCCATCTTATTTATTTACTTTATCCTGTCTATTTTATATTTCAGACAGATGATGTATTATTATGGCACTATTTAGTAGACGCTCATGTACTTGTGACACTGGGGTTTGGGAAGTTCTAGAATTTTTTTATGGTTTTTCTTAACATTGACATACTTTTACTCTATATTTTATCCAAAATGTATGTATCTATGATTTTTAACGCATTGATTTCTCTATATAATAAGATTCATGATTTCAAAAATAATAAAATGAATTATTAAGATGGTAGTTCACCGTTGGCTTGCCTAACGGCGACGTTGGGCGCCATCATGACCTATAGTGGAATTTTGGTCGTGACAGCTCGATATCAGAGCTCTAGGGTCTCACGAGTCATGATTAAGTCTAGTAGAGTCTTGCGGATTGGTACAGAGATGTCTGTGCTTATCTTCTAGAGGCTACTGGGCTGTTACGAGCACTTCCTTTTTTTGATTCCTCGTCGTGCGATTTGATTCTATTGAAGCTTATGCCTTCATTTCCTTCCTACTCATTCTTATACGATGTTGAGGGCTTGTTATTAATTGAGCATCGAGGAGTTGTAGTGGTACTGCAAATATGGTGCATGATGTTTCTCCCTGCGTATTCGAGCGGGCTATTATCGTTGTCTTGTGGGAGGACGCTCTGTCGTTTCAGCTTCGTGCTAGTGTTGCCTACGATTTCGAGGCTATGCATAATGTATTATGAGGTTCATGCGTTGTTATCGCACAATGTTGGTGTGAATGGTAGGGTGCCTATTTATGTATGGTGTGGAACGTGGTGAGACTTGATAATTTCGAACGTGATGGAATTCTCATTGTGGTGTGGTGTAGTCATCCTTGTTGAAGCACATTAAGGTTCGTCGGTGTAATGATCTTCTTTGATTTTCCTACGGGGCAGGGTGTTGCAAAATGGTACCTAAGAAGCGGCCATCAGGGATGGCAGTGTGTGGCGGTTTCCAGGTCAAACCGGTGTTTCTAATGTTGATGGCTCAAGAGAGATGATCTTCGAGAAGGCTTAGAATTGGTAGCAATTTATTAGTTCGGGTGCTACAGAGGTGGATTATGATTGGAGGCAGTATTTGAACATCGAAGGATGAGGAAGGACATGGTGGGAGGTGTCTCGCGAAAGTCGAATTGCTAGAGGTTGAGTACTTCGCTTCAGAAGGTGGTTAACTCAGAGTGGGAATGTTAGCGTATCGTATGGATTTCTTCCATAAAGCTTAGCGTGATTATAGTTATGGTGAACAAGGGACTAAGTCTGTGTATTTCATTTGAGATGGTGGCTTTGTGCTTCAGAAGTTTGAATATGACGGAAAGAGTTTGCTTGGGATGTAATATGACTTCGAGTTTTGGATGCATCGCTGGACCTTCATTTGATGTCGATGGGAATAAGCGGGCGCTTTCGACTGGGGGCGAGCATGGGCTCAGGAGGATTAAGTGGTTTGTGATGACTGTAATCATGGCAATATCGTTGGAGGATGTCGATTTGGGGTAACACAGGTGGGCTATCTCCTATGAGGTGTTAGGAGTTGCGTGATTCCTAGTAAAGATCCTGTGAAGAACTTTATTTTCTATCCAACATGAAGTATGTACTACAATGTGAGCTGGGATCGCTTGAAGAAGATGGTGTAGCGGTCAGGAGGTCGAGTGTGTGTTTGGAGATGATAATGTGAGTTATGTTATGCGATGTTTAACAAGCGATTGCAAGGAATTTGGCGGAGTGGCGGTGCGAAATCATGGTAACCGAGGAGGAGGAGTCATTGTGATTTATGGATTTATGTAATTGCGGCTTAGAGCTAAGTGGGGGAGCCTACCATCTACGATTGGGTCACATGGTTGTGTGCCTTGTTAGCATCAGGTTATTGGTACGTTGGTAGATTTGTTATGACTAAGGAAAGAAAAATCAAGGGTAATTCGGGTAAAAGACTTGATGTATATGTGCTACATTTCACCTTATCGATTCATGTGCAGATGTACGAGATGACTCGGAATTTATGCTTCTTGTGGATGTGATGTGCAAGGAAAAAGAATTCATCCGGTTACTTCTTTGGAAGTGTTCATGTGCTAGTAGAGCACTAGTGTTTATTTATATATTTGGGACATGTCAGAGTGGGTGACTTTCGATAATGGTTCTAGTGGGTTCAAGAACTAAAGTGCAGTGTCTAAGGATTTTGGGTCCATTGTGTGGTTAAGGATTGAGTTTTGCAGTGCATTATGAAAGGGACTTGGAGTGTTTCTATGTTAGCACCGGGGGTCTGTGGTGCGACGTTAGAGAGATGAAAGGAAACAACTTCGTATTCGTAGAAGACCTTTCAGGACGGGTGCATCAGTTGGAGATACTATTGAGTGCATGAGGAGGGTATGAGATGGCTGATGGGTGTTGGGGCAATGTGGTCTCGGGATTTAGGGTCACTCGGGATGAGTGTTGTTTGAGGTCCGTTATGTGTTTGAATAGAACTATTATTTCAAGGAAAGTCAAGAGTAAATTGGAAGAAGTCAAATCAGCTAGTAATGGCTTGAATCAACATGGTTGTGAAATTGATCAGTTCCTTCAGTGTGTTAAGCTATATAGGTGATTTGGGGCTGTACGTGCGGGCTTGACAGCCACCGTAATTTGGTTGATTTGGAGGTATTTTATTCTGATGGCCTTGTTATGTGTAAATAGATCCCGTAAGAGTTATAGTGGTTTAGACTACGACTTGAGGTTTGCATTTTCTGTGGTTATGGGAATTCGATTGCGTGTTGCAATTGTTCTTCTGAAATGAGTTGGGTGAAAGGGGTCCTAGCCAATGAGGTGTTTGTTCTATTGTTGGTTCAGGGGTTATGATGAAATTCTTGTACTCTTGCGTAGCAACATGATAGGTGCAGTGAGTGGTTTGGATATTGGAAGTTGAGGATCAAGGTTGCGGTTCGGTGTTGATAGGAATGTCACGATCTCGAAGGAGCGGGGGGAGGATTTCAGATGTTCAAAGTATGCTGGAACTATTTTCGGGCAGCTTGAGGGTGGTCTGTTTTGTGGTTGAAGTGTTGGGTTATTGAAATGCGGACTCTTGACTAGTACCATAGAAATAATATGATCGATGGCTATGGATGTTCAGATTTTGCTACCTGGCGCGAAAGGTTGTAGGAGTATATTCCACGGGAAGATCGTATAAGTGTGACGTGTTAGTTATTTGATTGTTAGAGATTGAAACCTAGTATGGAGATTCTGGTGTTGTCGCTAATGGGAGAGTTTATGCCTGAAAGACGCTCTATTTTTCTGGTTGTGGAATATGGGAGTTTGTTCTGGATTGGACGGGTCGTCGTGTGTGTCATGAATAAGGTCATTGTGGATCCTTGAAAGGTCATTATTCCAGTATGAGATGATCAGAATTGGCTTGAGGTCTGTTGGTAGGTCTAATGTGAATGTGTGCTCTACATCAGGTCGGATGTGTTCATTTAGCATAGCATTGCTTATGGAGGAGTCTTCGTGCGTTGGGTGTTATTCCTGTCATCAGCTATTCTATGTAGTACTCTATTATGCCATATGGGCTGTGAGACGGCTTGATTATTCGCACATGTATTGTGTTCCCGTGTAGCTTGTGGGGTTATATGAGAAACATGGTTCTCGAGATGCAGGTCATTTATTGCACCTTAGTCGTGCTCGAGTTTTGTAGCGCATGGCGCTATCTGTCTCCCTAAGGGTGTATTTATGCACTTGACGTGCTTGTGGTCGATATTCGAGCATTTCATGGGTTTGAGCATTATTGCTTGATGGGTATATCCCTATTAATTGTCATGTGTGGATCGGGTGGCACGCCGCCATGGGTATCATATTTGGATCGGGTTGCACGCCGCAACGGTATTATGTGTGGATTGGGTTGCACGCCGCAACAGTGAGATGTTGAGTACGGTTCCTTATACTTATTTTGTGTGCCTTGTTTCTCATCTCTGAGATAGGTTCATAACATCTGTTTGGCCGTTTTATTCATTACACGGGCTGGGTAGTTCTTTGCCAGAGTTCGTTCTTCCTTATGGGTCATATTCGAGTTGTAGCTCATTGGTGCATTGATGGCGACATATGAGATTTTAGTTGGTGTTTTAGGTGGCTTATGGCCCGAGCAGCTTGTACTGGGTGAGACGAGGTTATTGAACCTGCAATATGTGCAATTGGACTTATGTAAGGTATATTAAAGAGAAAATATCACTATTCAATTCAGAATGAGTTAATGGTTCTTGACAAGCGGAGAGACTCCCTGATTTATTGATTTGGCAGGTGGTTATGAGCTTTTACGTGTCACTTTCATCGTTGCAGTATCACGAGGGTTGGATTAGGGCTTATGCGCATTATGAGGTATACTACGGGCATCGGGTTAGTGAATTTGTAGCTTCTACGATTGGAGGATGTTATTATGGGCATACGAATTATGCGGTGCATTGTGTGGTTTCAGCATGGGTGCATGATCATATATAGTACATCGGGTTGAGATTGATACGGTGTTCGTATGTTAGAATCAAGTCTCATAGAGAATTCCGGATGTTGGAATTTGGCTCTAAGGCTTGTGGGCTAAGTTGGCAGGAAGGATCTTCAGTCAGGCTCGAGCTAATATGCTCACATGGGTTGTAGAGGCACAAGTAGGTGCACGAGGTATTAAATAATGATTTTGGGCAACTCCGGAACGGTTCTTGGCACGTTCGAGGACGAACGTATGTTTAAGTGGGGGAGAATGTAACGACCCGACCGGTCATTTCGAGCTCTATCGCGTCGTTCGGCGGTTTGAGGCCTTGAGTAGCTTCACTTCATGTTATATGACTTGTACGCGTAGTCAGAATTGAATTTCAGGAAGTTCAAAGTTGATTCGGATGAAAAATTCTCGATTCAGAGGCTTTAAGTTGGAAAAGTTGACCAATGTTTGACTTTTTAGTAAATGACCTCAAAATCGGGATTTGAAGGTTCCAATAGTTTCGTATGGTGATTTTTGGACTTGGGCGTATGTTCGAGTTGAGTATCGGGTGGCTTGGGAGCATTTCAGCGCTGATTGTGAAAAGTTGGCATTTTAAAGGTTTTAGAATTTCCTAAGTTTTGTTTGAAGGGGCTTTGGTGTTAGTCCGTTTGGGGTTCCGAGCCGTAGAATAGGTTCCTATCATGATTTGTGACTTGCACGTAAAGTTTGCCGTCATTTTAGAATGTTTAAGTGTAATTCAGACGCGTTCATCGAAGTTTAAATGTTTGAAAGTTGAAAGAAGGATTTTGATCGTTGATTTGTAATTTTGATGTTATTCAAGGTGTTCTGAGCCTTTGAATAACTTTGGATAAGGTATTGGAACTTGTTGGTGTGATCGGATGGGGTCCGAGGGCCTCGGATGGGTTTCAAAATGGTTTCAGACGAATTCCCCTTGTTTTATCACTGCTATTTTTTGGTGTGTTGGGTGTGCATCGCGATCGTGGAGGATGGTCGTGACCACGAAAGGCTAACTGTACTGGTGGCATTTTTGTTCATCGCGATCGCGTAAAGGCAGTCGCGATCACGGAGCTGGAGCAGGTTGTTCTTCGCGTTCGCGTGGGAGAAGTCGCGAATGCGATGGGTTGTTCAAGCTTGTTTGTTTGGGGATGGTTGTTCTACGTGATCGCGGAAGAGGAATTTTGCTGAGGTTATGTTTGGCCTTTGTGTTCGGGTTAATGGGCTCGCGTTCGCGGAGGCCTGGGCAGGTTGTGATTCACAATCACGAGAAGGACTCGCGTTCGTATAAGAGTAATTTCATGGGTGAGGCTGGTTGGCCTTCGGGATTGCGAGGAGTTTTCCGCGATCGCCAGGAGTTTTTCGCGATCGCGAAAAAGGGCCGCTGGGCAGAACACTTCTTAAAACAATCGGGGATTTGACTCATCTTCACCTCATATTTTCCATGGGAGCCGAATTTGGGGCGATTTTGGAGCACCATTTTCATTATCAATTTTGAGGTAAGTGATTTATTCACCTCGTGAGTTACATACATTGTTAGTTTATATGTGGATTTAAACATGAAAATTTATGGAAATTGTGGGATTTTAGGTGAAAACCTAGAATTTGGTATTTTTGGATTTTGACCACGAAATTGGAGATGGGATTGGGAATAAATTATATATTTGAGTTCGTGCTGTCATGGGTAATGTTTATCTTCGAAAATATTTGGTATCCGGGCACGTGTCCCGGGGGTTGACTTTGTTGACTTTTCGAGCGGAGTTGAGGATTGTTATAAATTGTTAAATTATAAGCATTAGAGTATATTTTAATTGATTTACACGTTGTTTGACTAGTTTCGGATCGATGGGCATTGGTGGAGGTGTTAGAGGGGCGTTGGAGCCGGTTGTGGAACTTCAGAGCGAGGTAAGTCTCCTGTCTAACCTTGTGAGGGGGAAAACTACCTCGTAGGTGTGTATTTGCTATGTGCTACATGTTTTGGGGGCCATGTACGCACGAGGTGACGAGAGTCCGTACGTAGCTAATATCATGTTATGTCCTGGTAGACTTAGGACTTTATCATCCGATATTTGTATTATCTGAATTCAACTTGTTAGTTTAATTACCTAACACTTATGAATGAAATGTGATTAGAGATCATGTTAGATCAAATCTCATTACCTTGAGTTGTTGGCAAGGTATTTGAAAATTGGTAAAAGTCATGATTACATTGCGTCCCCATTTTTATATTGCAAACACGTAGCTCGTAAGTCGATAAGTTTTTTCTCTTCTCGGGAATTGGGCCGAATGCTTCAATAATATATGTCTATATGAGATGCATACATGGATCGGTACGTAGGACCTCGGCAGTGTATGTACACAACTAAATGGATCGGGCCGATTGACCTCGACATAATTTGTGCGTGAAATTGCTAGCAGTCCGAATACCCACGAGATTACCCTCCAGATTGGGATTTGGAAATTACACGTTATTCCCCTGTGACCGGAGATCGGATATTTATTTGACGATTCTTATTTGTTGAGATGGCATGTGCTATGTGGAAATTTTAAAATGATATTTCGTTAAAGGCTCACGTTGATTACTGTTTCTTATTCTATTGATCATGTTGTATTTCATGCCTGCTTATGGTTCTTGCATCTAATGGATGCAGGTGGTTCCACAACGGAAGGCGTTGACCAGTGATAGCGGTACACTCTTCTCTCAGCCGACTTGGTGAGCCCCACTTCTTTCCGGGGTTGTGCATCTTTTGTTCCGTGTGTATTATGTTTTGAGGTATTGCCGGAGCCTTGTTGCCGGCACCATCATTGTACTATTTTATATCTATTATAGGCGCCGTACACATAGTGTGGGATGTTTATTAGTGTGGGAAAGTTAAACCAATGATGTCATAATTGTATCTCATGCTTCCACTGTAAAACTATGGTTGTGAAATGTATTGTTTTGGAGACTTATAAATGAAGTATCTAGAGGAGATGGAACTAGTGTTATTCATGAACCCTCGTGGTATTAATCAATGAAGTTTATATTCTCTTTATTTATGGGTGAGTTGGGTAGAAGGAAATCCAGTAGGCTTGCTCAACAGGGTTATCTCGGTTGAGCGCCGGTTGCACTCCCTGAAGTCGGGGCGTGACATATACTCTCTGACAGATGGTGAGAATTCGTGCTTTTGCAGTAGCAGCAGGTGACAGAGAGGCAGTATCGCCGACTGTAGTTGGGAGAGGTAGGGGACAGGGTAGGGTCAAGGATCCCACCATGGGTCGCATCGTTGCAGCCCGAGGTAGAGCACCTACCGTAGCCCGTGGGCATGCCAAAGTAGTATCAGCGGACCCATCTATGGATCAAGTGGAAGATCAGCATGTTCATGTCAAGGCCCCAATGCCAGCTTAGCATCCATAGGGTTTTATTGTCGCACCGGTTTTGCAGGAGGCTATGGACAAGATGGTCAGTTTTATTGATGCTCTAACTCAGGATGGAATAGTTACCGTGGCCCCAACCACATCTATGGCTGGAGGGGGAGCTTAGACCTTTGTCACTCATAATCCGGAGCAGACTGCATCGATGTTTCAGACGCCGGGTGTACTGCCAGCTACTGGTGAACAGCCTATAGTGGTAGCTGGACCCGTGGTTGAGCTAGTTATATCTACTGAGTAGCAGATGAGGCTTGAGAGGTTTTAGAGGTTACATCCTCCTCACTTTAATGGTGACGCTTCGAAGGAGCACTTGATTTTCTACATAGATGTCATCAGATGCTATGCAACTTGGCCTTAGTAGAGTCCAATAGCGTGGACTTCACTACATCCCAGTTGAGAGGGGCTGCTAGGAGATGGTTGTAGACTTATGAGCTGGGCATGCCAGCTGGTTCATCCCCTCTTACTTAGACCCAATTTTCGCACTTATTACTAGAGAGGCAAATCCCCCCCCACTAGGAGGGATGATTGAGAGGTTAGTTTGAGCGCTTTCAGCAGGAGCACATGACTGTAAGTAAGTATAAGGCAATATTCATAGAGTTGTCTCTTCATACTGCTTTGAGGCTATATTTGAGAGGCAATTCATTGAGGGGTTCACTTATGGTATTAGGATTGCTATGGCCCGAGAGTTAGAGATGTGACTACTTTTCACTAGGCCGTGGAGATAGCTTAGAGGATCGAGTGTATTCATAGTCATAGGAGAGAGGCTATGATGAGGGATAAGATGCTTCGTCATTCTGATAGTTTCAGTGATACCTTATCTAGAGGAAGAAGTCTCTTTAGTATAGGCCATCATGGTCGGCTAGATTATTCCACACAACATGTGGCTAGGGGTGCACTGTCACGACTGCCTTTTAGCACTACAGTTCCATCATCTTACTCTCCTAGTGAGTTCGTACAGTGCTCCTTCTGTTCAGGGTTCTTCTAGTGGCTATTCGGGACATCAGGGACAAATTTAGGTTCAATAGCCTCCATCAGCTAGGGTTGTTATGAGTGCACAGAGTTTGGCCATGTGAGGAGTCATTGCCCCAGACTTGCTAGAGGCGCTGCTCCGCAGACTTCTCAGGCAGTGGTTCTCGCGCCAATTGCTTTATCCCCTCCCCAGTCAGCTAGAGGGGGAGTGCATGTATGCAGCCAGAGGTCGTTCTAAAGGAGGGCTAGGTTGGTGATGGTTAGCAGAGTTCCTGTTTGTGTTGTTTCACTATTATCCTTGTTTTAGCGTATCAAGTGTCACGCCCCAAAATCGAGGAGCGCGACCGGCGCTCCACCGAGTGAACCCAGCCGAGCAAGCCTATTAGATTTCCTTCTACCCAACTCATTCATGAATAAAGAGAATATATGTTTTCATTAATTACAAAATAAAGTTGTCATGCCTGAAATTACCAATTTCTTGCCATAAGTTTCATTATTTTTAAAGTCTCAAATGGACAAGTTATACAACCACAACATAGCATAGTTTAACTTTCCCAGCATCAAATACACAACCCACACTATGTCTACGGAGACTCTATGGATAAAGAAGAGTACAATGATACTGCCGGCAACAAGGCCCCAGCTATACCTCAAACAAGATACACCAAGTACAAAAGATACATGACCCCGGGATGAAATGGGGCTCACCGAGTCTTCTGAGAAGATGATGATGTAGCACTAACTGCGATCAACACTGTCTGCTATGTAACCACCTGCATCCATTTAAAGATGCAGCGCCCCCGGCAAAAGGGACGTTAGTACCATCGAATAGTACTATTATGTAAAGATAAAACACCATCTCAATAGAATGGACAATAATACAAGGGGGAAACAGTCATGAGTTAAATAAGAGCTTCAAAATAATACTAAAACATCAAGTAAGGATCACATAAGTTCTCAAGTCAATTTCCATCTTATTAGGTTGGGTAATCTTTAGTGCCATATGCCACAATCCACAATACCACCGTGTTCTTACACGGATTCCGATCTCGACCCGATCGGCTAGGTCATATCATTTGAGACATCAGCCATATCCACAATTTCAATTATCATTTCCAACACAGTGCCACAACCCATAATACCACCGTGTTCTTACACGGAGTCCGATCTCGGCCCGATCGGCTAGGCCATATCACTTGAGACATCAACCATTTTCTGTCAATCATTTTACATCGTACTTATTTCATATACTTTCAATTCATTGGCAATAGTGATTTCAATTACAGATTCATTCTTGGCACTTGGCCGTATTTCATAGTTCCAGTCGCCTTTTTCTATATTCAAATATCATTATCATTATCCTCAACAATAAGGCTTCCCATTCAAGATATTAGATTCTCATATGATCAAGTTTTAGAATCTTAGGCACATAGAGGCTTTTCATACAATTTGGCACAACAACCTTTATTTCGATCTTGACATGAAGTCTTAACATTCCTAACACATATTCCACATTTTGAACAATTTGTCAAATGGCAAGATGACATGATGAAGCATTTAGAATGAACATTGAACAAACATCCTTCAACACAACCACATTAGGAATAGCCAATTCAATAATGATCAAGGACTTACTCTAATTACATGAACACCATGGAATTCGATTCTAAGAAGAAGGGCGTTTAGGAATATATACCTCAATTCGTCCCTTAATGATACTACAACGATGCACTACACTAAGAAACATCAATCTACAATAACAACATCTAATGAGACTAAAATTAGTAACAAATCCCATGGGTTCATTGTATTCATAAATTTCATCGCCAAGATTACCATTCACCTTCTCTCTTGTTTTCTCAAAAGTACTATTCATGCCATGAACTAGAGTTTTGTAATCCAATCTTTCAACCATAAAAACTTGTAACAAATGTTCAAATACTTCTAAATACTCATAATAAACGAGTTTGAAGCATTGGAATTACCTCTAGTAGATCAATCTTGAGAAATCACAACTTTGGTGATTTTTGTGTTCTTGCGGATTTGATGATGAAATCTTGTATTTGGATGTAAGAATGATGTTAGAACTCATGTATATTGAGTAATAATCAACCCAAAACATCATTAACAACTTACCTTCATTAATTGGACTTGATTTGAGCTCAAAATCGTCCCTTCACCTCAAGAACCCTAACCCCCAAATACTCAAAATATCCCCCTTCCCCGACCTTGTATTTATAGGCCCATATTTCTGGGTTTCAGATGCGGCTATGGATGCTTTGCATCCCCACTTCACTTCTTTTTGAAGCTCGGATGCGGACCTGGATGCTATGGTAGCACTTCACTGCCAGCCTCTCTTTCGGACGTGGCCTCGGATGCTTCGCATCCGAAGGCTCCTCCGCCAGCCTTTGGTAATTTGGTCATAACTTCTTGTAGGAATGTCCAAATGACAAACGGTTTGAAGAGTTGGAAACTAGACTCAAAGACCCTTAATGTGATAGGTCATACATCACCTAACTCCTTACATATATATAGTTATGACCGTCCAAACTTTAGTTTTGCGCGTACTCATTTGGAACTTTAGTCTATCATGAAACTTTCAACTTGACTTGGACTTAGGGCTTTTCCTAGACCCCACATCACTTATAATATGACTCGTACACTTATTATCATATCCAATTGATATCCATCCCATTAATAGTTCTCGTCTGCACGCAAAATAATATAATTAGCGCACATCAACGTTCTTAATAGCGCTTAAGTACTTCGAAATTTTCTGGGGTGTTACATCAAGGCTCTCTAGTATGATGATCCACACTTGATGGAACTTAAGGACATAGTCAGTGCGATGGTGATAAGAAGGTGGTTATTGGGGATGATGGTGTTATGCGACTTGTGGATGACTTTGTGTTCCTAATGTCAATGACTTGAGAGAGTTAATTCTTGAGATGTCTCACATTTCGTGTTATTATATTCACCCAGGTGCTATAAAGATGTACCATGATTTAAAGCAGCAGTGCTGGTAGCAGAGCATAAAAAAGGACATTGTTGGTCATGTTTCACGGTGTTTGAAGTTTCAATAGGTCAAGTATGAGCATAAGAAACTAGGTGAGAGAGTATTACTATAGAATTTGTGGTAGGTTTGATATAAACTTTGAGTTTTTGTGTTATTCAATGCATTGCTTTTGATGTCTAGAACTTGCCTTGTGTGTTTGCAAAGCAAAATAGTAATTTTATTCCGTCTTGGAAGTGATATAGGCAGTTTTTTGTTGAGCCAGTTATAAGCTATTATCCACCTGATTGTTATGTATCGTAATTAACCCCTTTGAGCCTATAGTCTTATTTCTTTGGAAACCACATTACAAGCCTTACCCATTTGTTTGAATTGACCATCTATTTGAACCTTGTACCTCTCGCGAGCACTTGAATTTGGTATGAACTTTGTAAAAGTAAAGTGTGGGGTGGTTGGTTTGGCTTTTGAGTGGAACTAATGAAATAAGGAGAAAGGTGCACTGTATTGAAAAAGTAAGAGCCACTTGAATTGAAAAATAAGGAAAATATGTTGTATTATTGTGCAAAATATTCGTTTATAGTGGTGACTCTTGATGTAATTGTTCTTAAAGAAGTAGGGAGTTAATGTATATTGTTGTGAAGGTGGAGTTATGGTTTGACATAAGTGTGGGGTTTTAAATTGTTGATTGTGTGTATTAAATGTGCTTAGGGAGGTGTAGTCACTCTTAACTAAATGTATCCTACCCATCCTGCAGCCTACATTATAACCAATTAAAGTTCTACTTGATCCTTGACTGAATGAGCTCAATTAGTAGAGTAGTACACTATAGGCAAGCCAATGGTATATTTTTGTGGCGTATGAATGTTGTTTCTGAGAGTTAGCGAATTCTTTCTATCTTGAGTTCCTAATTATTCTTAATGTTTATTGTGTGTGGAACTGCTCTCTATTTTTGTGTGAGGGAACGATTCACGAAGGAAAGGTAATATCATTGACCTCTATGTTAGAGTAAGTGAGCGGGTTGTAAATAATGCGTGGTGCTTTTGAGTCAAATTTTGAGGCTAGGATGTTAGAGTATTGTACTTAATCTATTTTAAATATTCTTGGTGTGATGAGTTATGAGAGTTGTTTATAAAGGTCGTGTCTATATGAAGTGTAGTTTGATTGCTCGAGGACGAGCAATGGTTTAAGTGTGGGATGTTGATGGTAGGCTATAATCTCGTATTTTAGTCGCTTATCACACTCTAATTTACTGCACTTTACTTATGTTTGAGCTTTAATTGATAGTGTTTTGCATTCACACAATGTGTTTTATGCCTTGTAGGAGTGATTTTGAGCTATATAGATGTTATGGAATGCATTTAAGTGATTTGGAGCTTTGAAGTCTGAGTAAAAGCCCAAGGGATTAATTCGGGATCGTGTTCGGGGGTCGAGGACCAAGTGTGGATGTCAAAACGCAAGAAAACTCCGTACTCTGAGAAATCCCCACTGCCGCGGCGTGTGGGGCCGCGCATGTACAATCTCCCACTGCCTTTCAGAAACAACTCTCTGGATTTCCCCACTAATGCCCCGCATGGCGCGTCACCCCATGCGGCGCACCGGTGCAATCTTTCCTGAGTAAATATCCTATTTCGTCTAGGAAAAGGTGATTTCGTCTGGACCCGACCCTACTTGGTATAAATACATGAAAAATTTTATTTTCTAGACTTTTGACATATTGGAGACCTAAGGAGGCTAAGGAGGAGTTGGAGAAGCAAAAGCACTAGGAGTTCATCATTCAATCCTCACTCAAGACCCGAGTTCTGATAGTTTTATGTTTTCCTTTACTTTAAACATATTTGTGATGAATTACTCCATATCTATGGAGTAGTTCTCTTTAGGGTTTGATGAATTTGGTGTATTGATGATTGTTTGTGAATTAAAACTCTAGTTTTATATATTGAAGCGTTTTTGGATGATTTAATTGTTGCATCTATATTCACTAGTTCATGTAAGCGAGAAAGGCATAACTTTTGATATCTTTGCATTATCTTGTTGGTTGAGTTCATTAATTCTTCTTAGTAATCGAAAGAGGCTAGTTGAATCATTGATTAAACTTACTTAGGAGGATAATCGAGAGAGGTTCTCCTAAAAACCAATCCACTATGCATTCTTGCATATCTTCACGTGCTTAAATTGGTTTATCTTTTGAGGTTAAAACTTAATCGAGAGAAGAGTTTTTGCTGAGCGTTTGAACTAATCATTGAGTGAATTCGAGAGACTCACTTGAACATTAAAGGTGAATTATCTAGAGTTAGATCCCAAACAATTATCTTTCACCTATCCTATCATCCCCTATTTTCTCCCATTGATAACTTACTTGCTTACCTTTGTTGTGATAGTCATTAGTCAATAACATTATATTCTTAGGTAATTTTAGTTATTTATCGTATAAATCTCGATTGTTGATTCTCCTGGATAGCAATTAAGCTAGAAACTACGAAAATACTGTTTAACTCCAATCCCCGTGGATACAATATTATACTATACTATCTTTGACTAGCGAGCATAATTTAAGTGGTGTTCCGAGCTCGTCAATTGGCACATGCATGCCCAACGACTAACTCCCAACTCAAGAATCCCACCTCTCTTTCTTCAAATACAGCCAAAATTCGAATTGGAGGGCTTATGGCTTTCGATCACCATCCCATAAGCCTCATCATCATAAACTCTTAGTCATAAATTCATGATAGAACATTGCATGTGAGCTAGGGATAAGGTCTTACCTCTTTAGTAGAAGACTTGTGAGCTTTCCTTCTTGAGTCCCCAAGATGTGAGCAAGAATTTGAAGTGTAGAAGTGATAGAGCTTCTTCCTCTCTCTCTCTCTCTCTCTCTCTCTCTCTCTCTCTCTCTCTCTGTCTAAATTGCTCTCCTCTCTCTAAAATATCAGGTTATACCTTCTAAACCCCCCCAAGGCCTTATATCAAAATAGAGTCGGATTAGGAAATTTCGTAAATATCCCCCCGATAACAAATCTGCATCAGATCCGCGGTCGATGGAACAACCCATAAAATGCTCTTCAAAATCTAGGTTGGGTCTAGTCAGATTCGTGATGGAAGAGATCCTTGACGGATACGCGATCGTATAAGAACCACAAAACGTCCCTCAAAATTGAGTTTTTTTTGACTCATTCCACGATAATTATGCGGTCAGCGGAACAGATCCGTGGTCGCATAATGGACCACAAATCACCATTTTCTGCAAATATTTTCTACCAACTCCACGATGCATTGTACAATCCAAAAATCCGCACCGCGGCCCGCAGGCTCGCCACAAAAATCATCTACAACCCTCCAAGCACATTAGCTTACTTTGGCACCATAAAACTGAAATCCTTGGCGAAACTTTACGCGGCCTTACATCCTACCCCACTTAAGATCATTCATCCTCGAATGAGGGTTAGCTTCCTCCATAGGCACCCAATATGACTTAACTCCTCATTCACACACCAAGAGTTCCAAATTCGGCTAACTCCTTAAATTTCCAAAACTTTCAGTAGAGTTTTCTCTGTATTAGGGCCTATCCACTTGTCAGAGAGCCCCATAAACTAATCCTAACAACCTATTCATAACACAACAACGCATCATAACATGAAAACAGTACCAACCACAATATTATAAGCATTGTATTGCCAAAAAGGGGCATCCTAGCATAAACTATACAAGTTTCAACATAACCTATAGAAAGTAAACTTCTAACATTCTTTAAAACATAACTATTTGATTACACAAAGAAGAGAGGGTATTTCCTCTTCATTTCTTCCTCGGCCTCCCAGGTGGTCTCTTCAACTTGTTGGTTTCTCCATAGCCCTTTGACGGAGGAAATATCGTTTTTCCTCAACTTCCAAACTTGTCTATCAAGGATGGCAATCAGAATCTCCTCGTAAGTTAATTCTTCCTTAACTTCAATAGTCTCCATCGAGACCATGATAATTGAGACGGTCGATTCCTTTGGTATCATAGGGCTTCACAAGTATTTTGTGGTAATACCTGTGAAGCTTGCGACATCTGCACCTGAACAAAAAGGCTGGGAAGATGGCATTTGATCTCATTTCTCTCATTTTAAAACCCTAGACTCGGTAGGATGCGATTTGGAGAGGGTATTTTCACATACAATCATTGAGTAAGTGATTGTGATCAATTTCAAAATATATTACATAATTATATATGAGATTTAACATCAAATTTATGATATTCAAAGAGAAATTTTGAGAAATTTTTGTTTATGTTTTGAAAAATAAAAATTTGGGATTTGAGAGTCGAATTGGGCTCGGATTTGAAAACAAAACACATATATGGACTAGTGAGATTATGGGTAGTTGGGATCTACCCTTAGACCCGGGTTTTGACAGGGCATACCCGACGTTGACTTTTGTGGAATTGTGTAAAGATCATAGCTTTATTAATTGTAATTGATTTCTCTTGCATTGTTTGATGATATTAAGTCATTTTTGGTTAGATTTGAGTCATGCAGAGGCGAATTTGAAGGGGAAAACTATTTTTGAGTGTTGATTTGGCCTAGTTGAGGTAAGTATCTTGCCTAACTTTGTATGGGGGAACTACCCCTTAGGATTGGGTTTGATTGTATTATTTGAATTATGTGGAAGATATGTACATGAGGTGACGAGTGTGTACATGGGCTTATATGCTAAAATTGATCGGTTTAGACTCTTAGGTTAATCACAAGCATTTAATTGAAGTTGTTATCAATTTTCTATCTTTCGTTGTCAAGTTTATTCTTACATGCTTTAATTGAAGTTTTCATTATGTGTTCTAGTTTCCATTGTCGAGGCTGCTCTTTTATGCATTTATTAGTAGTTGTTGTAACATGCCATTCCTTCCATTGTTGAGTTATTCTCATGTATTTATTCGTAGTTGCTATTTCATGCTATCTCTTTCATTGTTAAGCTTATGTTATGCACTTGAATTGGAAGTTGTCATTTCATGGGAATACCTTCATTGTTGAGTTATTGAAGTTGTAGTTGTGAAAACTATTAACACCTTATGGTTGAAGTTGTTGATTATTGGGATATCATTCTTTGTTGGGTTGTTTCTCATTTATTTTGTTTTTATTGAGATTCTTGTACACATTGTGGTTGAGCTGTGGGCTATGAATTGTGGTGACATTGATATTGTTGATTTTTGGCAATGTTGGGGCATATGGGCACGTGTGGTGCAAATTTATTATTGTGTTATGATATTGATGTGTATGCGGCGGTATAAGGCTAGGGGTTGATGTGCATGCATCAAGATAAGGTGGGATTTATATGCGTGTTACTAGTAAGGGAATTACTTGAAGCCACACAGTGATATAAGGGGGCTAAAGCGCGTGTATTATTTTGGGAAAAATGTTTTTAAAATAAATGCAAGGCTGACGCGGCGATATAAGGAAGTTCGTGATTGTAAATTATGAAATTTGAATATGACGTGTGGTGCCTCGATTTTGATTCTTATTGTACATTCTATGTTGAAAAGGTTTGCTGATTGAACGACTATTGTTATTCCTTCATTTATTTTACTTGTATTTTGACTCTATTTGATTGCTTGTTGTTCTTATCATATGCTCATTTTTTGCTGTCCTTTATAGCTTTAATTTCCGTTGATAGCCTCATATCATCGCACTGGTTTGTTGTCATTTATCTCTTTATTTTTCGTTATTAGATTATATTAATATTCTGCATAGGTTTCCATTTCTAGTAGGTGTCTTGACCTGGCCTCGTCACTACTCTACCGAGGTTAGACTTAATACTTACAGGGTACCGTTGTGGTGTACTCATGCTACACTTCTGCATATTGATGTGTAGATCCATGTACTTCTGCTCCTGTCGGACGCTAGTGATTTGACCCAGATATTCCAGAGACTTCAAGGTATACCTGCTTGATACTCGCATGCCTCAAAGTCACCTTGTGTTATTGCCTTTACTACTATTTATCTTCTTATCAAATCGTATTGTATTAGAGATTCTTAATATATTTAAATAGAGCTTATGACTCAGTTTCACCGGGTTTAGGGATTTTATGATTGTTATTCAGTATTGATGTTATCATGAATTTTAGCAATTCTTAGTCGTTATTTCTGTTAAATTCTCTTGTGTGTTAGGCTTACCTATTCTTAGAGACTAGGTGCCATCACGACCACCTAAGGTGGGATTTTGGGATCATGACAAGTTGGTATCAGAGCTTTAGGTTCATAAGTATTATAGGTCATAAGCAAGTTTACTAGAGTCTTGCAGATCAGTATGAAGACGTCTATACTGATCTTCGAGAGGCTACTGGACTATTAAGAAATTCCACTTCTTTGATTCCTTAGCGTGCAAATTGGTTGATTTCGAAATCTAAGCCTTTATCTTTCTATTCTCTTACAGATGGTGAGGACACGCACTGCTGGATCGGATGAGCAGACGCCTGCTCCCCCTACTAGATCAGCGAGAGGTCGGGGCCAGGGTAGAGGCTGAGGAGGAGCACGTGCTATAGCTAGAGCACTAGACCGAGTAGCGACTGAGGATCCACTAGTAGCTCTAGTTGGGTGATAGGCACTCGAGGTGCATGTTGCTACCACTGGACTCTAGGAGACCATAGCACACTTCCTGAGTATGTTCGGTACTTTAGCTCTGGCGGGATTGATAACAGTTGCACCAATTACATCTCAGACTAGGGGACGAGCTAAGACTCCCACGGCATGTACTCTAGAGCAGCGGGTCCATATTGATCAGCTTTCGAGAGTTATGCCAGCACATGCCGTTATGCCGGTTCAGCCTGAGGTTAGGCAAGAGGCATCTGAGGAGGAGTAGAGAAGACTTGAGAGGTTCAAGAAGTATGATCTTCCTAGTTTCAGTGGCGCAGTTACAGAGGATGCGCAGGGTTTTCTAGTTAAGTGCAACCGTATTCTCTACACCATGGGCATTGTGGAGGTGAGTGGAGTTACCTTTACTACATTTCAGCTATTATGGGAAGCATATAGGTGGTGGTAGGCGTATGAGGAGGGTAGGTCAGTTGATGCCGCGCCACTCACTAGGGCTCAATTTTCAGATCTGTGTTTGGGGGAGTTTGTCCCCCAGACCCTCCAAGATGCGTGGCGCATAGAGTTCGAGCAGATGCGTCAGGGGACTGTGATAGTGCAAGAGTATGCCATTAGGTTTTTGTGAGCCGTCACGACATGCACATGCTTTGGTTTCTACAGTCAGAGAGCGAGTTCGCAAATTTATCAAGGGGCTTGATTATGGTCTTAGATTCAGTATGGCTCTAGAGTTGAAGATGGATACTTCATTTCAGCAGGTTGTGGAGATTGCTAGGAGGATGGATCGTATGCGTGCCCAGGAGAGGGAAGATAGGGAGGCTAAGAGGCCCCGGGATTCTAGAGGATTTAGTGGAGCCCACGTTGCAATTTCAGCTTGTCATGGCAGAGGTTATGTGAGTCGACCAGTTTATTCAGCAATTCCAGATACTCGCAGTGCTCCAGATATTCCGGGGTCTCAGGTCGCGTATTGGGCACAACCACATTCTAGTGCACCTCCTTCCTGAGGTGCCTTTAGCGGTCAGTCTAGTCAACTGGCTCAGACTCGGTTTCAGCATCCACACCCGCAGAGAAGTTACTTCGAGTGTGGTGATACTAGGAATATGTGGGAGAATGTCCCAAACTTAGGAGGGGTTCACTTTCACATGCTACAAAGGCTCCACGGATTCCACAGGGCCCACATGGTTCACAGTCTATGGTTGTTGCTCTAGTTGCCGCTCCACCTGCATCGCTAACTAGGGTGGAGGTCAGGAGGGTAAAGGTCACCCTAGAAGGGGAGGTCAGGCCCATTGCTATGCTTTTCTGGGTAGGACTGAGGTTGTTGCATTGGATGTTGTCATCACAAGTATTGTTCCGGTCTGTAATAGGGATGCATTAGTTTATTTGATTCGGGTTCCACTTATTCATATGTGTCATCTTACTTTGCTCCGTATTTTGATATATCTCGTGATTCTTTGAATGCCCATGTATATGTATCTACACCTGTGGGAGATTCTATTATTGTAGACCATGTTTACCGGTCATGTTTGGTCACCAACGGGGGTTATGACACCAGAGTTGATCTATTACTTCTCAGTATGGTAGACATTGAGGTGATATTAGGTATGGATTGGTTGTCGCCCTATCATGCTATTATGGATTGTCACGCCAAGACCATGACACTGGCTATGCCAGGGTTGCCGCGGTTGGAGTGAAGGGGTACATTGGATTATATTCCTAGCTGGGTGGTGTCCTTTCTTAAGGCTCAGTGAATGGTTTGAGAAGGGGTGCGAATCATATCTCGCCTTTATGAGGGATGTTAGTCATGATACTCCAACCGTTACGTCAGTTCCAGTAGTGATAGATTTCCCAGATGTGTTTCCAGCAGACCTACCGGGCATGCCGCTCTATAGGGATATCGATTTTGGTATTGACCTAGTGCTGGGCACTCAGCCTATTTCTATTCCACCATATCGTATGGCACTAGTGGAGTTGAAGAAATTAAAGGAACAACTTCAAGAGTTGCTTGATAAGGGTTTCATTCGGCCGAGTGTCTCGCCTTGGGGTGCTCCAGTTCTAATTGTGAAAAAGAAAGATGACTCTATGAGGATGTGTATTGATTACATGCAGCTGAATAAGGTTATAGTCAAGAACAAGTACCCATTACCGTGTGTTGATGATCTGTTCGACCATCTTCAAGGTGCTGGGGTATTCTTGAAGATTGATTTGAGACCGGGATACCATCAGTTGAAGATTTGGGATTCAGATATTCCAAAGACTTCTTTCAGGACTTGCTATGGTCACTATGAGTTCTTGGTGATGTTATTAGAACTTACCAATTCCCCAGCAACATTTATGCACTTGATGAACAGTGTATTCCAGCCTTATCTTGATTCTTTCTTCATCATGTTCATTGACGACATATTGGTGTATTCTCTCAGTCGTGAGGATTATGAGCAACACTTGAGGATCATGCTCCAAACTTTGAGGGAGAAGAAGTTGTATGCTAAATTCTCTAAGTGTGAGTTTTGATGTGATTCAGTGGCAATTTTAGGTTATGTGGTGTCTAGTGAGGGGATTAAAGTGGATCTGAAGAAGGTGGAGGCAGTTTAGAGTTGGCCCAGACCATATTCTACTACTAAGATCCAGAGTTTTCTAGGCTTGGCCGGGTATTAACGCCGATTCGTGGAGGGTTTTTCATCCATTGCAGCTCCTTTGACTAGATTGACTCGGACAGGTGCCCCATTCAGGTGGTCCGACGAGTGTGAGGAGGGATTTTAGAAGCTCAATATTGCCTTGACCATAGCTCCAGTTCTAGTTTTGCCTTCAATATCGGGTTTATATACATTTTATTGTGATGCTTCACGGATTAGCATTAGGTGTGTCTTGATGCAAGAGGGTAGAGTGATTGCTTATGCTTCGCATCAGTTGAAGAACCATGAGAAGAACTACCTAGTACATAATTTAGAGTTGGCATCCATTATTCACGCATTAATGATTTGGAGGCACTATCTCTATGGCATGTCTTGTGAGGTATTCACAGATCATCGGAGTCTGCAACACTTATTTAAGCACAATCTAAACTTAAGGCAGCATAGGTAGTTAGAGCTGTTAAAGGACTATAATATCATCATTTTATATCATCTCGGGAAGGCCAATTTGGTGGCTGATGCCTTGCGTAGGAAGGCTGAGAGCATGGGGAGTCTTGCTTATATTCCGATTAGATAAAGACCGTTAGCATTGGATGTTCAGGCTTTGGCCAATCGGTTTGTGAGGTTGGATGGTTTGAAGCCTAGACGGGTTCTTGCTTTTGTGGTTTCTCCATCTTCTTTGTATGAGAACATCAAGGCCCGTCAGTATGATGATCCCTTCTTGCTTGTCCTTAAGGACACGGAGCAACACAGTCCAGGTTAAGCTCATGATATGCATTTTAAATTTGAAGTTGCCATTTCATGGAATTACCTTCATTGTTGAGTTATTGAAGTTGTCGTTTTTGAGAGATATTAATACGTTTATGGTTGATGTTATTTATTGTTGGAATATCTTTCCTCGTTGAGTTATTTCCAGTTCATTTTATTATTATTGAGATTCTTGTACACATAATGATTGAGCCGTGGCTATGTGTTGTGGTGACATTGGTATTGTTGATTTTGGTAATGTTGTGGCATATGGGCATGAGTGGTGCGAGTTGATTGTTGAGTTGTAATATTGATGCTCATGCGGCATAGATAAAGTGGGATTTATACACGTGTTGCTAGTCAGGGAATTACTTGAAGCCACGCGGTGAGATAAGGGGTCTAAAGCGCGTGAAGCTATTTCGGGGAAAATATTTGTAAAAATATATACAAGGCTCACGCAGCGATTTAAGCAAGATTGTGATTGTGATTTGTAAAATATGAATATGAGGTGTGGTACCTCGGCGTGATTCTTGTTGTACATTCAACATTGGAAGGCTTGTTGATTTGAACGGTTATTATTTTGTTTCCTTAACTCATACCATTCATATTTTTGATTGTAATTGGTTATTTGTTTTCTTTATCATATGTACCCTCCTTGTTGTCATTGTTGCTTTTATTTCTGTTATTAGCCTGGTACTGATAAATTGCTTTGATTTCATTTAATTGCCTTTACTTCCCCGTTGTTAGATTATATTAATACTTTGCACATGTTCCTACGTCTAGCAGGTGTCTTGACCTGACCTTATCGCTACTCCACCGATAATAGGCTTGATACTTACTGGGTACCGTTATGGTGTACTCATGCTATGCTTCTGCACATTTTTGTGCAGATCCAGGTACTTCGGCTCATGCCGGATGCCAGTGAGTTGATTTAGACGCTTCGGAAACTTCAAGGTATACCTGCTTGAAGCTCGCAGGCCTCGAAGTCACCTTCTAGTGATTTTATTCTACTGTTTCTTTTATTTTTGAACAGTATTGTATTAGAGACTCTTAGTATATATCAGTAGATGTTATGACTCAGTTCCACCGGTTTTGAGAATTTTATGACTGTTGTTCCATTTTGGTTTCATTGTGATATTTTATCAGTTTAATTTAATATCTTAGTCGTTATTTCTGCTAAATTCTCAATGTGTGTTAGTTTTAACTAGTCTTAGAGACTAGGTTCCATCACGACTACCTAAGGTAGGATTTTGGGGTCGTGACATTTTTGAACTTGTAGGATATTCTTCTTCTTCTTCTTTTTCTTGATTTTCGTCCTCTTTTTGAGGTTTCTCATGCTTTGCAGGAGCTCTTTTTCCTCTCTCTTTTCTTTTCTTTTTCTTTTCTTTATGGGATTCCTCCTCTTTGTTTTTGTGGAGTTTCTCCTCTTTGAATTTGTGAAGTCTCCTCCATTTTGTTAGATCTTTCTTTGAATTCGTAGAAGTTTTCTCCTTCTTGTTAGATCCTCCTTTTGAATTTGCAGAATTTCCTCATTCTTTTTCTGAATTCATTTCCTTGATTGTCTTAGGACTTTACATTATTCGGCTCTTTATGATTGCCGCCTTCACTTTAGTCTTCATCTAAAGTTACACGTTTCCAGTACGCTCGAGGAGGTCAAGCCAAGAGAGGGATAGTGCATTTAAGCACAAAAAGGTAAGGGCTAAGATGTGGTTGTCCAAGGAAAAGGCTTAAGGCTCAAAGGGGGAAATGCTAGGGATCAATATTATTTGGTAGGCTCGAAAGACTCAAACGGGTCAAAGAAGGCCTACGATTGTTTCCCAAACCAAGTGTTACTCAGGATTTCGCCTCAATACACATTCAGTCCATGTTCTAGATCAACAATGCAATGGCAATTAATTTTAAATCTGAAGCTCACCACATAATGCACATGAAATGATGAGGTCGGCTTTGTTCTTACCCTAACTACAAGCATGAGAATTTTTTCAAGTGTCACTAAGGTATAATTAAGAGGTACCATAAGAATCTATGATTTACCCGAAGCTGATCCTCTCTATCATACCAATTAACCCTTGTTCTTTCCTATACACACTCCTAACTGTGTGGGTACCAACTAAGTCAATATTCGATGATCTTTTCTCTTTCTTCTTGTCTTTCTTCTCTTCTTTTTTTTTGTTGTTGTGAGTTTTGATAAATGGGACCAAACCCAAAGAAAGGTTTCCCCATTTTGAATTTTGTTTTTTGTTTTGGATTTGACTTAATTCCTTTTTTTTCTTTTTGATAAATGAAATTGAACCCAAGGAAGGTTCTTGCTTGATTGTTTTTTGGTTTTTGAAGGATTGGAAATCAAACCCATGAGAGGTCCTTGATTCCATTTCCTTTTGATTTTCTGAAAGATGTGACCAAACCTGAAGGAAAGGGTCTTAACTTTCATTTTGAACTTCTTTTTTTTTTTTGAAAAGATTAGGCCGAACTTGAAGGAAGTGTCTTGACCTTTTATAATCTTTTTGAAAAATGAGACCGAACCTGAAAGTTGCCTACATATCTCGTTGAAATGAGAATCACGTCAAGTGTAGTTCATGAAGATTAAAAATAGAAATAAAATATTTTTAGATTTTTATTTCATATTATTTTTTTGAATTTTTGAATTTACTTAAGGGAGGCTTATAAAGAAGAAAAGGAAGATATTTTTGGATTTTAAGTTTGATGTCACGAGGAAAGACTTCTAGAGAGGCAATAAAGGAGGATACATACAAGTTTCGATTTTATTTCTTTTTGGAATCTTCTTGAAAATGATCCTTTTGCAAAGATTGTCAGTCAATTGTGATCCAAGTGGCCAGACTTGACCAATTTGTCCAGTTAAGGACGAGGAAAATCGGACCCATGACAAGTTACCTACGTATCTTGACACAATGTCAAGAATCAGGTACGCGTAGTTCGTGAAGATTAGAGAGTATAAAATGTATAGTTTTCAACACTTCTTTTACTCTCCTATTTTCTAACAATATTAATTGCACCAAAGATATGTACAAAATGTGAGGATATATAGACAAACTCGGAGCGATGACTCGTAGTATCCATGATTGGCTGTGTTATCCTTTGTAGAGCGGCTCCAGTCAGAAGATGTGCCTCGGTTGCTCTTTCGAACAATTACTTTGATGCCCCGTGATTGTTTGCGAAACACTTGTTGTGGTTGTCTCCTAATTGACTGTAGGGATGTTTTCTTGTGACCATCATCTGTGGGAACCATCTGGTGATCGTCCCCAGTTGCTAACCGGGGTGATTATCCTATCAAAATATAGAAAAATGGTGAGAGTAGGGAAGTCATGATAAATGAGGGAGTTGAGAAGTGTGATTGTATAACTAATACTCCCCTAATTGTCCATTTGATATTCCGCAAATTCCAATGTCGGATGTTATTTGCTGTGCACCTTTCGGCTGTCCATGGGAACTATTTGACGACCGTCCCCGGTTGATAACCAGGAACGATATTCCTATCAAAATATAGAAAATTGGTGAGAGCAGCGAAGTCATGAAAAATGACGGAGTTAAGAAATGCAATTGCAAAACCAATACTCCCCTGATTATCTGACTGATGCTCCACAAAGTCTGACATCAGATGTCATCTCTCGTGAAGTCCCAGGATGATGCACCTGCAAATTTAGAGGAGAAACTATTAGAGTCCCTCTAGAACAATATTACAAAATTGAGAGGTTGCAGAGTTAGGCCGTGTGGCCAGTAATATAGTTGATGGTGGATGGAAACTCGATGTTGGAATTCCGTGACAGTTGCAGAGATGATGTTGTCCCTCCTACATCCAAAGAAGAATTCTTAGATTTAAGAGAGGAGAACCGATATGTGTTGACTCGAGGCTTTTCTTGTTCTTCTTTGTTTGTCCCAGTTGTGCGAGCTTTATGCCCCTCAAAGGCTGGCTAGCTATGAGTTCCTGTAACAAAAGTGGGTTGACTTGTATTGGATCCTTGAATCCGGAAAGCGTGAGTGAACACCATGGCTCCATAGCCAAATGTGTGAAGAAAGGACTTGCATCACATATTTTGCGATTTCAATCAAGTTGGGTTCAGAGTAAGGTTGGCATGCTATTTTGATGTTTGGATTTTGGGTGAAATTTGGTTGACATTCTCGAAGATTTCTGGGTTGAGAGCATCATCGCATTGTTCCAAAAGAAGTGCCCCAGTTTTTAGTGCTGAGGAAATTACTTTAAAACAGTGGGGAGACCGAACCCTTATGTGGGGTTGCCTACGTATCTTGCCAAAGCAAGAATCAGGAATCAGGTCAAAATATAGTTCAGGCCAACTACTCGAATTATGAGATTTGTATGGTCATCATGAATGGATGATTTCTCTTTGAGAAGAAGTGCGACTATGTATGAGAACTCGGGTGGGTGGGTGGATACTGGTGGCTTCTGAATAAGAATATATGGTAGCATAGTGCATGGATCTGTCTCAAATAACAGAAGTCAGTGGAAGTGTGGAATTTGATTAAGAAGGCTACGTCAAATTAGTGGAGAGTGTACAAAGTTGTATTGACGTGTCTTTGAAAGATGGTAGAGTCCAAATAATGGTATGGTTATGATAGATAGTCATGGGGACCGAAATGGGTATGTGTATTTGAAAGATTCAAGGTTCAACACAAGTCAACCAAAGTAGTAAGACGAAGAACATAGTGACATATAACAAATTAGAAGCATATACAATGGATAAAGAGTGTGTAACAAATAATAATATGTAATAGATAAAGAATATACATCAACTAAAGAATATATGACAACTAACCCAATCAAGGCAAACTGCTAGATTGTATGTATGATGACCTAGGAATTCTAAGAGTAGATTTACATAGATTTTAGAATGAGATAAGGACATCCGCGAGATGGTACATAGTTAACATCGTATGCCAATCTCAGAAGCTAAAGAGTTTTGAAAGAAGGTTTAGTGGGGTGAAAAGACAACCTTCGCGTAACTTATGTGTGATTGTGTACGACCAAGACTCGATAGAAAAGTGATGACAACTTAGTAAAGCCGTAACATAGGCACGTGCAAAATAATATACAATATATGCATGTGTAGAGCATATACAACATAGGGATGTGTAGAACATATACAACATAGGCATGTGTAGATCATATACAACATAAGTATGTGAAAGAATATACAACTTGAAGAATGTGACAACGAATACGCAATTTGGAGCATGTAACAAAAAATATACAACTTGAAGCATTGTCACGACCAAAAACTAGCCTGTCGTGATGGCTCCTAGCGTGGTACGAGGCAAGCCGACACTTTAAAAATACCTCCAACACTTTTAAATGAAATAAATAACACAGGTTTGAAGCATAAAAACTCTCAAAAAACAATTCCCAACATCGGGGTGTTATTGAGTACATGAGCGTCTATACAACACCATTCTAGAAATACTATCTATGAAAGACTAAAACTAAATACATAAAGCTGAAAGATAGGGAAGGAGAGACAAGGTCTGCGAATGCCAGGTAGCTACCTTGGAACCTCCAAACGATCAAGTTGTGCAAAGAAATCAACACCCACCGTGTCCGAAAACACCTGGATCTACATATAAAGTGAAGGGTGTAGCGTGAGTACAACAAACTCAGTAAGTAACAAGACTAAATAATGAACTGGAAGTAGTGACGAGCTTCACGGATATAGTTCAATTACATAAATTACAACATAGAAAGATAGGCATGCTTTCAAATCCAACAATTAAGGCCAAAATAGTTAATTCATGTCAAGTTCAATTGAAACAAGATATAATATCTCTCATAAATTACATGACAATGATATATGCCAATTGAAGTAAAACAGTAATGAAATCAAGTGCAAAATCTCAGAGCAGCAGTCACTAAGTCCTCCTATGCACTCCAACCTCACAGTCACTCCTTCCTCAACCTCACTAAGTCTTAAGGGCAGATCCCTGATGCAACCCCATCCTCACAGGGAAATATTTCGAGTTTCCTCCCGCAGTCCTCACCCGAGTCTTAGCACCTTCGTATATGTCCTTAATCACCCTAATATATGCTACCGGGATTCCGCTAACCTCCAAACATCTCCATAGCACCTCCCACTGGACTTTGTCATAAGCCTTCTCAAGGTCAATGAAAACCATGTGCAAGTTCCTTTTCCTCTCCCTATACTGCTCCACCAATCGTCTCACAAAGTAAGTAGCTTCTATAGTTGACCGTCTCGGCATAAATCTGAACTGGTTCTCAGAGATAGATACACCTGTCCTCACTCTCTTCTCCACCACCCTCTCCCAAACCTTCATAGTGAGAATCAACAGCTTTATACCCCTATAGTTGTTGCAGTTCTGGATATCACCTTTATTTTTGTACAACGAAATCATCAAGCTCCACCGCCAATATTCAGGCATCTTCTTCGGCTTGAAAATGACGTTAAACAAGATAGTAAGTCACTCCAAGCCTACCCTACCCGCCTCTTTCAAAAATTCCACCAGGATCTCATCAGGCCTAGTCGCCTTACCCCTATTCATCTTCCGTATTGCCACATCAACATCCTCACACTTAATACGCCTACAAAGCCCAAAATCTCTTCGGCTCTCTGAGTTCTCCAACTCACCTAGCACGGTGTCCCTATCCCCTTCCTCATTCAAGAGTCTATGGAAGTACTCCTTCCATCTACGCCTGATACACACCTCTTCCACAAATACCTTACTGTCTTCGTCTTTGATGCACCTCACTTGATCCAGCTTGATAAATTTAGAAATATTTTACTAAAATTTAGGACTTTGCATTTAACTAAAATTGACTACTAAAATATTTCCTTATTTGTACTATGTAAAAATATTTAATATTTAGGAAAAAATTTAATCTCGATTTTTAAAGAATTCCATGCATCATTAATCCTCACATTTCCATTATTCAACGTCTAATTGCTTTTTACCTTAGATATGTTGATCAATTATTTTATGATGAAAGCCTGAAACCGCCTGGAATATCAAAATTAGAGACATTAACTTGAGTAGATTAGCCAACTTTTGTAATGAGGTTTCTTTTTATCCTACAAGATTTTAGTGAGGTAAATGGTAGATAAGTATTGTCACGACCCAAAACCCAAGATAGATCGTGATGGCGCCCAACATCGCCGTTAGGCAAGCCAACGGTGAACTACAAACTTAATTATGCATTTTATTATTTTTGAACTCATGAATTTTATTAGATAAAGAAATCAACGCATTAAAATCATGGAAATTTACAATTTAAATAGAATAGATAATAAAAGTGTGTAATGCTATGCAAAACCACAAACAACTTCTTGAACATCCCTGACACGGGTGTCTACTAAAGGGTGCAATAATAATACAACATCTGTCTGGAATATAAAATGAATAGGATAAAGTAAATAAATAAGATGGAGATTTTGTGGGCTGTAGTGCGTAGCATAGAAAGCAGCTCACCATAAAGTCCCCTCAGTAGTTGTGCCTACGTGCCAAGATGGCCACCAAATGAACCTATAAATGTGCAGTCCACATTTAGTAAAGAAGTGTAGCATGAATACATAAATCAACGCATACCCAGTAAGTATCTAGCCTAACCCCATAGAAATAGTGACGAGGGGTCGACATCGACACTTGCTAGTTGTCGAATAAATCAATATGATAACTCATAACAAATATAAAGCACAACAACAGTAGTGAGATAAAAGTTGTAACTAACATAATCCCTGAAGGAACCGATCACTTCCACAACCATGCTGATTCAAACCACTACTAACTGACTCAACTTCTTCCAATTTACTCTTGACTTGCCTTCGAAATAATATTTCTACTCAAACACATAACGGACCTCAAACAACACTCATCCCGAGTGACCCAAATCAAGAGACCACATCGTCACAATACACATGAGCCATCTCATACCCTCCTTGTGCACTCAATAGTATCTCCAACTAATACACCCGTTCTGAAAGACCTCCTGCGAATCTGAAGTTGTTTCCTCCATCTCTCTAATATCGCACCACAGACCTGGTGACATTCATAGAAATACTACAAGCCTCTTTCACACTTCACTGCAAAACTAATTCCTTAGTGACACGACGAACTCGAAAATCCTTAGGCACCGCACTTTACTTCTTGAACCCACTAGAACCATTGTTGAGAATCATCCACTCTGACCTGGTCCCAAATATATAGATAGCAACTAGTGCTCCGGTAGTACACGAATACCCCAGAAGAAGAAATCGAATGACTCTCTTTCCTTAATCATAACTAATCCACCAATGTACCAATAACCCGATACTGCCAAGGCACATAATCATGTGACCCAATCATAGATGGTGGGATCCCCCACTTAGCTTCAAGCCACAATTAAATAATTCCATAATTTACAATGACTTCTCTTCCTTCGTTACCATGATTTTGCACCGTCGCTCCACCAAATTCCTCACAATCTCTTGTTAAACTTGCATGACATAACTCGAATTACCATCTCCAAGCACACACTCGACCTCCTGATAGTTACACCATCTAATTAAAGTGATCCCACCTCACATCGTAGTATATCATGTTGGACAGAAAATAAAATTCTTCAGAGGACATTTACTAGGAATCATACAACTCCTAACACCTCATAAGAGATAGCCCACCTGTGTGACCCTATATTGACATCATCCAACGACATTGCCCTGATTACAACCATCACGAAATTAGTTAATCCTCCTGAACCCACGCTCGCCCACTAGTCGAAAGCGCCCACTCTTTACTATCAACATCAAATGAAGATCCAGCGATGCATCCAAAACTCGAAGTCATATTACATCCCAAGCAAACTCATTCCATCATATTCAAACTTCAGAAACACAAAGACATCATCTCGAACGAAATACACAGATTTAGTCCCTTGTTTAACATGTCCATAATCGCTCTAAGCTTTTTGGAAGCATGTGGCCATCCTACCATGAAATCCATACGATACGCTAACATTCTCACTTTGAGTTAACCATCTTTCGAAGCGAACTACTTGACCTCTAGAAATTCAACCTCCACGAGACACCTCCCACCATGTCCTTCCTCATCTTTCACTATCCAAATACTGCCTCAAATTATAATCCATCTCTGTAGCACCCGAATTGATAAATGCCACCAACTCTGAGCCTCCATAAAGATCATCCCTCTCTCACTATTCAACACTGGAAGCACCGATCCGACCCCGAAGCTTCCACACGTTACCATCTCTGATAACCGCCTCTTAGGTACCATTCCACAACACCCTGTCCCGAAAGCAAACCAAAGAAGACCATCACACCGATGAGCCTCAATACATTCAAACAAGGATGACGACACCACAATATTAACAAGAGTACTATTAAATTAAGAAATATCCAATCTTGTGACTCCATCATCCATTGCCTGGACATCTATCCTCTCCTCCGCTGGAATCAAATGTCGAATCTCCCGATCTTGAACCGATTAATCCTTCTCCCGAATCATTCATTGCTGCGACACATAAGTAAGCATCTTACAATTCACATCGGCACTAAGTGATAACAACGCATGAACATCACAATACACTGTACATAGACTCGAAATCGTAGGCAATATCAATACTGGTCTGAAATGATAGAACACTCCTCCACAAGGCGACGATAATAGTCCACCTTCATACTTAGGGAAAAACATCCTGCACCGCATCTATAGCATTTTCACAACTTGCGTGTTCCCAACTGATAAAAAGTGCCTGACGTCGCGCACGAATGAGTAGGAAGAAACCAAAGGCATAAGCTTCAACGAAATCATATCACACGATGAGGAATCAAGGAAGGGAAGTTCTCTTAACAGCCATGTAGCCTCTAGAAGATAAGTACAGATGTCTCTGTACCGATCCGTAAGACTATATTAGACTTGCTCAAGACCCGTAAATAACATGTGAGGCTTGTTTGGAGGCTTGTTCAAAAGGCAAGGCCGTGGTTGATTGATTGCTTGAGTTGCGGAGTGAGGTAAGTGTTGGGTCTGACCTTGATTTTGGGGAATTAGGAATCCTCGAACGACATGTTATGTGAATAACATATGGAACGACGTATATGCGAGGTGACGAGTGTATATGCGTCGTTGTGTTACTTGCTTCCATGTCTTTGTTACTTCTTAGTATATCTTGTTATATGCCTTAATTGCTATATTCATGTTTGACTTCCAGGCCATAATTGTTACTTGTCATTTAGTTATCCATCTATTAAAATGTCCACCCCTTCCATAATTTCATGTTTATTTGCTACTTGTCTCTATTTCTTTTTCTTGCATATCTAAATTGTCCTATGTCTTGCTTGCCTTATAGTTTTATAAAAGTTGCTGCCTTCTATAATGTGGATTCACGTGTATGAATTGTTTTGTAATAGTTTTGTTAATTGCTGCCTTCCTTGTGTATGATGTGATCCTACATTGTCTCGTACATTTACTCTCTTGATGTAGAACTTCTTGTAAATTTTGGTTGTTGGTTTTCTATTGTTGATTGAAATTGTTTAGGGAGCGGGTTGCGCGCCGCAACAAAAATTGAAAGGTAAGGATTGAAATGGAGGAATAAGTTAAATTATGATATTGACAGATGATGATATGGTGGGATCGGGTTGCGCGCCGCAACAGATGGTAAAGTTGTATTTGTTTGTGACTGTTGGATTGGCCTTGGTATTTGAGATGAGTTTATACGACTTGTTATTCTGGGCTCTCTGGTAGTTGGATTTTGAGTTCGTTGTTATGAATTAACTACTTCATTTCCATTCCTGTCTTTTCTGTTATTATTACTATTACATACAGGTTATTGTAAGTGACCAGACTTAACCTCGTTACTACTTCTTTAAGGTTAGGCTCGGCAACTTACAGAGTATATGGGGTCGGTTGTACTCATAATAAACTCTGCACTTCTTGTGTAGATACCGGATTTTACTCAGATCTAGCTATCAGTGGATACTTGAGGTATAACTGCACGACGTCCACAACCTTGAAGTCCCCTTCTACATAAATTAGCTATTTATTTTGATTTATGTAGTGATGTTTATTTCAGACCATTATCTTTAGTAGTTTAGACGCTCATGTATTCGTGACATCAATTCTAGGATTTGTATTTGGATTTCATCACTTATTAGTTTATTGCCTTATTTAAGACCATTCAGTTTTATTATTGTCATTTAATTTGGATATAGTTAAAAGTGGTTGTTAAATAAAACTAACGTTGGCTTGCCTAACAAGTAAAATGTTAGGTGCCATTACGGTCTCGAGGGTGGGAATTCTGGGTCGTGACAAATTGGTGTCACAACACTTAGTTGACTAGGTTTCACAAGTCATGAGAAAGCTTAGGAGAGTCTGGAGAATCAGTACGAAGATGTATGTACTTATCTTCCAGAGGCTATGGATTTTTAGGAAAAATTTCACTTCTTTCTTTCTCTATCGTGTGATTTCATTCTATCATTGATGATTGAACCATTCTATTCTTGTTCTCTCGTAGATGTTGAGAACACGCTCAACATCTGTAGCCGGACAGGAGACGGAGCCCCCTGTGTCAGCTACTACTAGGGGAAAAGGCCGAGGCCAAGGTCGAGCCAGAGGTTGAGGCAGAGGTAAAGCTCAATCTAGTGCTCGATTAGAAGCACCCGCAGTGGAGCATCAGATTGATTATGAGGAGGAGGTGCAAGTTTAGACTATACCCTTCGGACCTGCTCAGGTCGTAGAGGGATTCAAAGCCATTCAAGTGCTTCAGGATACTGTAGTCCGCTTGGTGGGACTTATGGATAGTGTGGCCTAGATCGGTACATGTTTGGTGGCACCAGCCATCTCTCGGGCTGGGGAGAAGCACAGACACCCGCTACTCACACCTCGACGCAAGTGGCTCCCCTATATCAGACTCTAACAGCCCAGCTAGTTGGGGTAGTTCAGCCGGTTGTTGCAGCATAGGCCGGGGATAGGCCCGTTATGTCTTCTGAGGCCTTGTTGAGCCTGGATAAGTTTACCGAGCTCTTTTCTGTTCATTTTAGTTGTGCAACGTTTTTGACCCACATGATTACTTAGACCGTTTCCATGAGGTGTTGCGCAACATAGGTATTATTGAGACCAATAGGGTCTACTTTGTAGTGTTCCAGATGACCGGTTCTTCCAAGAGATGGTGGAGAGATTATAAATTGACTAGACCAGCTGGTTCACTTGCACTTACCTGGGATACGTTTTCACAGCCATTTCTAGAGAAGTTCATTACTTTCACTCTGAGAGAGGAGTATCGCAGGTAGTTTGAGCGCCTTCAGTAGGGTGGCATGACCGACACCCAATACGAGACTCGATTTCTGGACCTAGCTTGCCATGCCATTGTTTTACTTCCTATTGAGAGGGAGAGATAGAGGAGATTCATCGATGGGCTCACTTTCAGTATTAGGCTACAGATGGACAAGGACTGAAGATGATATTTCTTTCCAGTGGGCCGTAGATATTGCCAGACGAATAGAGATGGTTCGTGGTTAGGATAGAGGGTCGACATCTGAGAAGAGGCCCTGTCATTTCGGTGGTTTCAGTGGTGCCTCATCTGGAGGCAGGGGTTCTTTTGTTAGAGGCCATCCTCCTAGGCCGATTCAGTCAGGTCTTCAGGTAGCCCATAGTGCTTTGGGCGGTCGTGGTTCATATGGGTCTCGTCTTGAGCAGCCAGCATTCAGTGCACCTCCAGCTCCTATCAGTGCACCACCACATGAGAGTAACTACAACAGCTATCCAGACTGTCAGGGTTAGTCTCAACTTCAGCAGGCTCTGCAGCCGAGAGAGTGCTTTGAGTGTGGGTGCATAGGTCACATCAGGAGGTATTGCCCTAGATTGTCGAGCAACAGATCTTAGCAGGGTTTTCGTGCCATCATGCCGGCACGAGTTTCTCCACCGCCCATGCAGCCTCATAGAGGAAGGGGTTAGATCGCTAGAGGTGGAGGTCATGCCATTAGAGGTGGAGGTCAGTCGGCTAGGGGTCGCCCGAGCGGCGGAGGTCAGAGTGGTGGGGCCCAGCCCTATTTTTATGCATTGCTAGCTATACCTGAGGCAGAGTCGTCTGTCACCATCATCACATGTATTATTCCGGTTTGCCATAGAGATGCCTCAGCTCTATTTGATCCGGGCTGTACTTATGCTTATGTGTCATCCTATTTTGCTTCATATCTGATTGTGCCTCGTGATTCTTTCAGTGATCCTGTATATGTGTCCACGCCTATGGGAGCCTCTATTGTTATAGATCGTATTTATCACTCGTGTGTAGTTTCTATCGGGAGCCTAGAGACTAGTGTAGATCTCTTACTTCTAGATATGGTGGACTTTGATGATATCTTGGGTATGGATTGGCTGTCACCTTATCATGCCATATTGGACTGTCATGTCGAGACGCTAACCTTAGCCATGCCGGTTGCCTCGTTTAGAGTGGAAAGGGACTCATGGCCATTCTACTAGTAAGGTTATTTCTTATGTGAAGGCTCAACATATGGTCAAAAACGGGTGTCTAGCATATTCTGCCTATGTTCGTGATTCTAATGCGGAGGTTCCTTATATGGATTCAATACCTATTGTGCGGGAGTTTCCAGAGGTGTTCCCTGCAGATCTGTCGGGGATGCCATCCGATAAGTATATTGAATTTTGTATTGACCTGGCTCCGGGCACTCAGCCCATTTCAATTCCACCATACTATATGGTGCCACTTAAATTAAAGGAGCAGTTGTAGGATTTGCTGGATAAGGGACTCATTAGACCTAGTGTCTCGCTTTGGGGTGCGCCCGTGTTGTTCGTAAAGAACAAAGATGATTCGATGAGGATGTGTATAGATTATCGGCAGTTGAACAAAGTCATTATCAAGAGCATATATCCGTTGCCGATGATTGATGACTTATTT
>AWOL01S0007837.1:82977-103599 GCA_000715115.1 Nicotiana otophora
GGACGAACGTTTGTTTTAGAGGTGGAGAATATGATGACCCGATAGGCCATTTTGATATTTAGCCTCTATTCTCATGTTCTGAGAGCTTGATTAGCTTCGTTTAGCGTTTATTGACTTGCGTGCTCAGTTCGTGTCCTAATCCGGGAAATCTTTATGTAGAAAATGAGAAATTGTGCCTCAAAAGTGACTTGAGTTGACTACGGTCAACCTTTTTGTGTAAATAGACCCGGATAAGTGTTTTGACGGTCTCAGTGGGTCCGTATCGTGATTTGGGACATGGGCATATACCAGAAATTTAATTCAAAAGTCCCTAACTTGGTTTGACTCATTTTGCCGAAAACTAGCATTTTTGAAGTTTCGAAATTTCTAAGTTTGACCGTAAGTTGACTTCTTAGCTAATGGGTTCGAATTGTGATGTTAAAACTTGGAATAGTTCCGTATTTCTATTTGAAATTTGTCTGTAAAATTTGGTTCAATTCGAAATTCATTTGGCATGATTCGGACGCTTAAATGTGATTCTAGCGTTCTTGAGTTTCATTTTGAAAGTTCATTCGTTTTGAGGATTGATTCGTAGATTTAGATGTTATTTTGGCGATTTGATTGCGCGATCAAGTTCGTATGATGTTATTACACTTGTGTGCATGTTTTGTTTGGAGACCGAGGGGCTCGAATGAGTTTCGTACGTGTTTCGGATGCGTTTTGCTTATGATTAATCTGCTAATGCAATACCAGCCCTAGTGCTCTATTGCAGATCTCGCAATTGCGAGGTCTGGTTTACAATTGCATGCCTCGTTTTTGCGAAAATATATTTTCATTTGCGAGCGTGGGCTAGGCTTGGTGAATCTCGCATTTGCGAACTGTGGACTACGCATTTGCGAAGGAAGTGGTCGCAATTGCGATCACTGGCCATTAGTGTGCTACATCGCTTTTGCAAAGTTCTTGGTCGCATTTGCGACGGTTTTGGGTTCGCATTTGCGATGTAAATGTCGCATTTGCGACTTCTGCTCTATTATGACAAGGTTCGCATTTGCAACCCTTGTCTCGCATTTGTGATGTTCACAATTGCGAACAAGACTTCGCAGTTGCGACATTTGTTGCTGGGTAAAAGAGAAGAAAAATGAGACTTAGCTCATTTCTCACCCTATAGGTGATTTTCCAAGAGATGTTTTTTTTCTAAATTCATTGGTAAGTGATTTTAATCCATCTCTTTTCAATTACCCATTACATTTCATGAGATTTCAACATCAAATTTAGGATTTTCATGGTAGAAATTAGGGATTTTGGTAGAATTGGAGATTTTTGTAAAATTGGGTTTTAGACCTCGAAATGGGGTCGGAATTCGAAACAAATCACATAACCAGGCTCGGGGGTGAATGGGTAATCGTGTTTTGGTCCGAATCTCAATTTTGACCTAGCTAGCCCGGGGTTGACGTTTTGTTGAGTTTTTCAAAAATGATCTAAATTGAACCTCTTTCATTTTTGGGTAGTTTCTAAAGCTTATTTTGAATCATTTGATCAATAATTTGCTAGATTTGGTTGGTTTGGAGGCTTGTTCAAAAGGTAAGGCCGTGGTTGATTGATTGCTTGAGTTGCAAAGTGAGGTAAGTGTTGGGTTTGACCTTGATTTGGGGGAATTAGGAATCCTTGAACTACATGCTATGTGAACGACGTATATACGAGGTGACGAGTGTATATGCGTCGTTGTGTTAGTTGCTTCCATGTCTTCGTTACTTCTTAGTATATATTGTTACATGTCTTAATTGCTATATTCTTGTTTGACTTCCATGCCATAATTGTTACTTGTCATTTAGTTATCCATCTATTAAATTGTCCATCCCTTCCATAATTTCATGTTTATTTGCTACTTGTCTCTATTTATTTTTCTTGCATATCTACATTGTCCTATGTCTTGCTTGCCTTATAGTTTTGTAAAAGTTGCTGCCTTCTATAATGTAGATTCACGTGTATGAATTGTTAATTGGTAGTTATCAATGAGTTGGTAAAGAGTTGACATATTCGTGTTATTTGAGATCCTTGTGTATGATGTGATCCTACATTGTCTCGTACATTTACTCTCTTGATGTAGAACTTCTTGTAAATTTTGGTTGTTGGTTTTCTATTGTTGATTGAAATTGTTTGGGGAGCGGGTTGCGCGCCGCAACGTAAATTGAAAGGTAAGGATTGAAATGGCGGAATAAGTTGAATTATGATATTGACAGATGATGATATTGTGTGATCGGGTTGCGCACCGTAACAGATGGTATAAAGTTGTATTTGTTTGTGACTATTGGATTGGCCTTGGTATTTGAGATGAGTTTATATGACTTGTTGGTTTGGGCTCTCTGGTAGTTGGATTTTGAGTTCGTTGTTATGAATTAACTACTTCATTTCCATTCCTGTCTTTTCCGTTATTATTACTATTACGTACAGGTTATTGTAAGTGACCCGTCTTAGCCTCGTCACTACTTCGTCGAGGTTAGGCTCGACACTTACAGAGTACATGGGGTCGGTTGTACTCATATTACACTCTGTACTTCTTGTGCAGATACCAGAGTTGGTCCCAACTGCGTTGAGTGAGGTTTGCTCGGATCTAGCTATCAGTGGAGACTTGAGGTATAGCTGCACGGTGTTCGCAACCCTGCAGTTCCGTTCTACATCATTTAGCTATTTATTTTGATTCAAACAGTTATGTTTATTTCAGACCGTTATCTTTATACTCTAGACGCTCATGTATTCGTGGCACCAGTTCCGGGATTTGTATTTGGATTTCATCACTTATTAGTTTATTACCTTATTTCAGACTCTTCAGTTTTATTATTGTCATTAAATTAAAAAAAAATTAAAAATGGTTAATAAATATAGCTAACGTTGGCTTAACTAGCAAGTGAAATGTTAGGCGCCATCAGGGTCCTGAGGGTAGGAATTCCGGGTCGTGACATAAAACGAGACTTAGGCCATTTTCCCTCATTTTCATTTCCCTTGGCCGATTTTGGAGCTTTTTAGAGAGAGGTTTTCACTTAGCTTTTGAAGGTAAGTGATTTCTATACAATGTAAGTTAAATACATAGATTAGGGGTACATTTTAACATGTAAAATATTGAAATTTTAGGAGCTTGTTGAAAAACCTAGGTTTTTGATAAAAGTGGGATTAGACCATGAAAATGATTATGGAACTGAGTAGAAATTACATATTTGTGTTCGTGAGGTTATGGGTAATATTTATTTAGAAAACTTTCCGGAATCCAGGCACGTGGGAATGGGAGTAATTTTTAGGAACCTTCCAATTTGAGTTGGGTAATTACTCTAATAGTACAATTATAAACTTTTGAGCATATATGGATTAGTTTGTACAATATTTGGCTAGTTTCGGATTGCATAGCAGAAACTTGAAGTTTTTAGTGTGAATTGTGGATCGGGAAGAGAAGTTGGAAACGACGTAAGTCTCTTGCCTAACCTTGTAAGAGAGACTTATCCCCGTAGGTGCTTTTAATAGTTGTTTGCTAATAATTATGGATGCTACGTGCGCACGATGTTACGAGAATCCGCACGTAGCTAAAATCATGCTTATGTCCGGGTAGTTTTAGGACTCTACTATGTATTACTTGTATTATTTGTACCCAACTTGTTAGTTCAGTTACTTAAATTATAATCGAAATTGGATAAAGGATTTGTAACGACTGAGATTCATTACTTTGAGTTTTGGCGGGTTACTTGACTGTTAGTGGAGATTATGCCTTCTTTGAGTATTATTCTTATGTAGTTGCCGTTAATCGAAATTCGTACAATATTCTCTCTTCCTGTGGATCGGGCCGAACGCCTCGGCAGTATATTAGATGCATCTATGGTTCGCGCCGATCGACCCTCGAATGTGTACACACTATTCTGGATCGGGCTGTACGACCTCGACATAAATCTTGCATGATATTGCTCGGAGTCTGATTGTACTTGATATTTATTCTTGATCTGAGATTAGGATATTACTTGGTGGTTCTTATGTGTTTAATACTTGGCCTATGATAGTTGTTGACATTAAACTAATATCATGTTTAAGAATTATAAATTTTGGCTTCTTATCTCACTATTATTGCTGTATTTCATGTCTATTTATGATTTGTATATTTTATTTATTAACCCTTAGTAAGTGTCGATGTTGATCCCTCGTCACAACTTCTTCGAAGTTAGACTAGATACTTACTGGGTATATGTTGTTTATGTACTCACGCTACACTTATGTACTAATTATGCAGGATCTAAGGTAGGTGCATTTGGCGGCCATTCAGGCACGTACCCTCGCTACCCGAAGACTTGGTGGTGAGATGCTCCCTATGCAGCACCCAGAGTCTCTTCTTTACTGTATTTATTTTTGTCTATCTTACTCTAGACAGTAGTATAGGAGGTTTTGTATATTCTACTAGTTTGCTCGTGCACTTGTGACACCGGGTTTTTGGAGATTCTAGTAGATATTTCATGGTTTTGGATTATTAAATTCACTACTTCATTCTTTCATTTAGTTCATGCTTTACATTATTATGATCACCTATTAATCGTTCCCTTACTAAATAAAATCAATGACTTTAAAAACATTAAAATGAACAATTACATGTATAGTTCACCGTTGGCTTGCCTAGCAGCAACGTTGGGCGCCATTATAGCCTATAGTGGGAATTGGGTCCTGACAGCTTGGTATCAAAGCTCTAGGTTCATATAGGTCTCACAAGTCATGAGCGGGCCTAATAAAGTCTTGCGGATCAGTATATAGACGTCCGTACTTATCTTTGAGATGCTCTAAGGTGTTAGGAAACTTCTCTTTCTTCACCTTCTATCTTGCAGTTGATGTTGTGCTAAGTATCATTCTCTTATTTTCTTACATATGGTGAGAACTCGCGTGACAGATGTACTCAGTGGTAGAGCAGCTGCTTCCCCTGTTGCTAGAGGCCGAGACAAAGGTCGAGGGAGGGATCCAACTCCTGTTAGAGGATGAGGAAGTCCGAGCGTTGCTCCCGTTGTGCCACCAGTGGATCCAGTGGAGGATTATGTTATTGAGGAGTAGGATGAGGTACCTGCAGCTGAGCCGGCCCCAGCAGATTTCATGTCTGCACCAAGATTTCAGGAGGTCATTGGCTGTATGCTATAGTTCATGGACTTTATGACACAGGCTGGTTTATTTCTAGCGGACCCAGTCACATCTCAAGCGGGAGGGGGAGCACATACCCCTACCGCTTAGGCTCCAGGGCATATTGCGATCGGACATCAGACCCCAGGTGTACTATATGCGGATGGTGCTCAGCCAGTTGCAACGGCTATACCAGAGCCCACACCAGCCGCGACCGGTGAGTCGTAGAAGCTATTGGATAGATGGACCAGGCTACATCCTCATGCCTTTGGCAATGAGCGACATGAGCACCCCCAGGACGTTATTGATCATTGCAGGGGCAGACTGCACAACATGAGAGTATTGGAGTCCCACGAGGTGGACTTTACCAAATTTCAGCTAGAGGGTAGGGCCCATAAATGGTGGCAGTCCTATCTTTTCAGCAGACCAGCAGGTTCTCCTCCCTTTACTTGGGACCAGTTCATACATCTCTTTTTGGAGAGATATATTCCACCGTCTCAGTGGGAAGAGCTACTCGGGTTAGTTCGAGCAGCTCCAGCAGGGTCAAATGTCTATGACCGATCATGAGGCGAGATTCTCTGAGTTATCTTGCCATGTACTTATGATACTCCCCACCGATGCAGAGAGAGTGCAGAGGTTAATTGCAGGCTTGCACTATAGTATCCAGGTTACTATGGCTCGAGAGATTGAGATAGGGACTCCTTACGAGCAGGTTGAGGAGATAGCTTAGAGGATTGAGGGTATCCCCCAATAGGACCGAGAGTAGGAACCGAGGGACAAGCGGCCTCGATATTTTAGAGGGTTTAGTAGTGCTTCTTCTGGGGGCAGAGGTCAATGTTTGAGGGGCCAGTCTAGCAGGCCCACGTATTCAGCGTCGCCGCCTTCTTAGGGTGATCTAGTGTGGCCCTATTGCATGCCATTCTAGAGAGCTCCTACCATCACCGGCTATTTAGGTTCTTCTAGTGGGTGTTTAGGTCCCTAGGGTCTGTCTCACGGTCAGTTATCTTCCACACTGAGAGGCTGCAGTGAGTGTGGGGAGCTTGGTCATGTGAGGAGATTCTACCCTATGCTTTGGGGAAAGGTAGTACAGTAGGGCCATCAGCTCATAATCACTGCACCAGCTGCCGCACCAGTCTCCTAGCAGACCAGGGGAAGGGGCAGGTGGGTAAGGGTCTACTTAGAGGTGTAGGCAAGTTATATAGCTCTCCAGTTAGGTTCTATGCTTTTCCAGCCAGACCAAATGCAGTAGCCTCAAACGCCGTGATCACAAGTATTATTTCTGTCTATGGTAGGGATGCTTCGGTACTATTTGATCTAGGGTCTATGTATTCATATGTTTCACATCTATTTGCTCATTTTCTAGGTCTCTCGTGAGTCCTTGGGTGCTCCTATATATGTGTCCACACTAGTGGGCAATTCTGTTGTAGTGGATTGGATTTTTCGGTTTTGTATTGTGATTTTCTGTGGTTAAGAGACCAGAGCGGATCTTCTGTTGATCGACATGACCGACTTTGAGGTCATCCTGGGCATGGACTAGTTGTCTCCCTACCATGTCATTCTTGATTGCCATGCCAAAACCGTTACCTTGGCGATGCTAGAGTTTCCTAGATTGGAGTGGAGGGGTTCATCTATAAGTACATCTAGCCGGGTTATTTATTTCTTGAAGGCTTGACAAATGGTCGAGAAAGGTTGTTTGGCTTATCTATCTTATGTTTGAGATACTACTACAGAGATTCCCACAATTGATTCAGTGCCCGTTGTGCGGGAGCTCTTCGATGTGTTTCTTTCTGATCTACCAAGCATGCCACCAGATCGTGAAATTGATTTAAAGTATTGATTTGGTGCCAGGTAACCAGCCTCTCTCTATTCCACCATATTGTATGGCTCCGAAAGAGTTGAAGGAGTTAAAGGAACTACTAGAGGAGTTGCTTGCGAAAGGGTTTGTCAGGCCGAGTGTGTCCCCTTGGGGTGCACCAGTATTATTTGTGAAAAAGAAGGATGGGAGTATGTGGATATGTATTGGTTACCGCCAGTTGAGCATAGTTACCATTAAGAACAAGTACTCGTTGCCTAGTATTGATGATTTGTTTGACCAGTTGCAGGGTGCTAGGGTGTTCTCTATGATCGATGTGAGATCTAGGTGTCATCAGCAGAAGATTCATGCTTCAGATGTTCCAAAGACGTCTTTCCAGACTAGATATGGCCATTATGAGTTTCTAGGTATGTCCTTCGTCTTGACTAACGCCCTGGCGGTGCTTATGGATTTGATGAACTGGGTATTCAGGACATATCTTGACTCATTTGTCATTGTCTTCATTAGTGACATATTGCTCTACTCGCGTAGTATAGAGGAGCACGAGCATCATTTGAGATATGTGATTCAGACCTTGCGGGAATAGAAGCTATATGCTAAGTTCTCCATGTGTGAGTTCTGGTAGGATTCTATGCCATTCTTGGGGAATGTTGTATGAGGTGAGGGTATTAAGGTAGATCCTAGGAAGATCAAGGTAGTCCAGAGTTAGCCCCGTCCTACCACAACGACCGAGATCAGGAGTTTCTTGAGGTTAACAAGTTATTATTGTCGGTTTGTGGAGGGCTTCTCATCTAGTATGTCACTTTTGACTAGATTGAACCAGAAGGGTGCTCCGTTCCGATGGTCCGATGATTGCGAGGCAAGCTTTTAGAAGCTTAAACCGCATTAACTACAACACCGGTGTTAGTGTTACCTTCCGGTTCAAGGATGTATATTGTGTATTGCGACGCTTCACGCGTTGGCCTGGGTTATGTATTGATGGAGGAGGGGCGTGTTATTGCATATGCTTCACGTTAGCTGAAGCCCCATGAGAAGAGTTGCCCCACACACGATTTAGAGTTAGCCATGATAGTTCATGCTCTAAAGATCTGAAGGCATTATCTTTATGGGGTGTCATGTGAGGTTTACACCGATCATCGCAGCTTGCAACATTTGTTTAAGCAGAGGGATCGTAATTTGAGGTAGCGCATGTGGCTTGAGTTACTGAAGGACTTTGATATTAACATCCTTTATCATCTGGATAAGGCGAATGTGGTTGCGGATGCCTTGAGCAGAAAGGCCGAGACTATGGGTAGTTTGGCATTCAGTTCAGTAGAGGATAGGCCATTGGCTTTGGACATTCAGCCCTTGGCTAACAGACTTGTGAGGTTGGATATTTTAGAGCCCAGTCGAGTTCTTGCATGTGTTGTGGCTCAATCTTCATTATTTGAGCGGATAAAGGCTCATCAATAGGATGATACGAACTTGCTAGTTCTTAGAGAGATGGTGCTATAGGGTGATGCCATGGAGGTTACTATCGGTGCAGATTGTGTTCTACGACTCTAAGGTCGCCTATGTGTTCCTAATGTTGATGGATTGAGGGGAAATATTCTAGAAGAGACACACAGTTCTTGGTATTTTATTCACCCAGGTGCTACAAAAATGTATCGCGACATAAGGCAGCATTATCAATGGCGGCGGATGAAGAAGGACGTAGTTGAGTATGTAGCGAGATGCCTAAATTGTCAGCATGTTAAGTATGAGCACCAGAGGCCAGGTGGCCAACTTCAACATATGGTTATACCAGAGTGGAAATAGGTGTGCATCACCATGGACTTCGCAGTTAGGTTGCCATGGACTTTGAGGAAATTTGATGTCGTTTGGGTCATTGTCGACATGCTAACCAAGTTAGAACACATTATTCCAGTGATGACTATGTACTCGTCAGAGAGATTGTCCCAGATTTACATTCAGGAGATTGTCCGGTTGGATGGTGCTCATTATTCCATCATTTCATATAGAGACCTAAGTTCACTTTGCATTTCTGTAGAGCAGTACAGAGTGAGTTGGGTACCCGGGTAGAGCTCAACAGATCGACGGGCAGTCGGAGCGGACAGTTCAGATCCTGGAGGATATACTTAGAGCGTGCGTAATTGACTTTGGAGTTTAGTTGGATCGATTCTTACCTTTGGCCAAGTTTTCTTTTAAAACTAGTTATCAATCCAGCATCGATATGGCTCCATTTGAGGCTTTATATGGCCGGCTATGTCATTTTCCCATCGGACAATTTGAGCCAGGCGAGACTAGATTATATGGCACTAATTTAGTGAAGTATGTGGAGAAGATAAAGTTGATTCAGGAGTGACTTCGTACACGACAGTACAGACATAAGAGTTACGCGGATCAGAAGGCGCGTGATTTATCATTTATGGTGGGCAAGAAGGTCCTCTTGAAAGTCTCGCTGATGAAGGGAATCATGAGATTCGGGAAAAAAGAAAAACTGAGCCCAAGGTTTATTGGCCCGTTTGAGGTGTTGAGGTGAGTTGGGGAGGTTGTCTATGTGCTTGCTTTGCCTCCTAGAGTTTCGGGAGTTCATCCATTTTCTATGTGTCTATGCTCCGGAAGTATCAGGCCGATAGGTCGCATGTGTTAGATTACAGCACGATTCAGCTAGATGAGAGCTTGAGTTAGGAGGAGGAGCCAGTTGCCATTGTTGACATGAAGGTTTGCCAGTTGAGATCTAAGAAGATTTCACTAGTAAAGGTCCAGTGGAGGGGTCAACCAGTCGATGAGGCAACTTGGGAGACCGAGGAGGACATGCGGAGCAGATATCCACACTTATTCAGCACTTCAGGTATGATTCTAGACCCGTTCGAGGACACACGTTTATTTAAGAGGTGGAGAATGTAATGACCCGACCGGTCATTTTGCTTTCTATATCCTCGTTTACCTATTTAAGACTTCGAGTATGTGGTTTTACTGTTTTATGACTTGCGGGGATGATTGGTTTGGTTTTGGAAAAGTTCATGTCTAATTCAGAAAACTTAGTTCCTTAATGGTGTCCTAAGGTGGCCAAGTTTGACTTGAGTCAACATTTTGGGTAGATGACCTCGGAACTGGGATTTGATGGTTCCAATAAGTTCGTATGATGATTTTATACTTGGACGTGTGTTCGGATCGAGTTTCGGGTGATCCGGGAGTGTTTCTGCGCTTAATGTTGAAGGTTGGTGCCTTGAAGGTTTTAGAGCTTTTTAAATTTTGTTTAAAGTGGAATTTGGTGTTATCGATATTCGTTGGGATTCCGAGCCTGGGAATAGGTTTGTATTGGTGATTTTTGACTTTTGTATAAAATTTGGCGTCAATCCAAGTTGTCTAAGTATGATTTATCGCATTCAGAGATAGTTGAAGAAGTTTGAAGCTCATAAGTTCATTAATATGGTTTTAGGGTGGGATTCTTAGTTTTGATGTTGTTCAATGCATTCCAATGCTTCGGGTAGGTCAGCATTATGGTTATGGACTTGTTGGTGTATTTGGATGGGGTCCCGGGTGGATCGGGTGAGTTTCGAACCATCTGAAGTTAGGTCCAAAATAGTAGATTTTCTGCTACTAGTTTCCTTCATCGCAAATGCAGAAGGTGCTTCGCGTTCCAATGAAGGATTTGGGTTGAGGGATCTTTGTTCATTGCGTTCGTGTTAGTGGAGTCGCGATCAAAAGCTTGGGCCCACTGGCCTTCACGTTTGCGATCACTGGGTCACGTTTACTTAGAGGCAGGCCAGCTGGGGGTACACGCAGGCTTTGGCCTTTGCGTTTGCATAGGGCAGCTTGCATTCGTGAAGGGTCAGCCAGGTTAGGCATCACGATTGCGAGTGCCCTGTTGCGTTTGCAATGAAGGTTTTTGTGGCAAGAGGAAATTTTGCCTTCGCGATTGCGAGAGGCTTATCGTGATCGCGAAGAAGGACCACTAGGCAGAATCTAGTTTTAAATCAAGACATACGCCATTCTTTTTCATTTTCCACTTCTCTTGGCCGATTTTGGAGCTCTTGGAGGGAGATTTTTCATCTAGCAATTTAAGGTAAGTGATTCCTATACAATGAGTATTTAATACATAGATTATGGGTAGATTTTAACGTAGAAATTGTAGAAATTATGGGATTATGTTGAAAAATCTAGGGTTTGGCAAAAGTTTATTAGACCATGAAATTTGATTATCGAATTGAGTAGAAATTATATATATGAGTTCGTAAGTTCATGGGTAATATTAATCAAAAAGAATCTCCGGAATCTAGGCAAGTGGGCCAGAGGTGACTTTTAGGAGCTTTCCAATTTGGGTGGGGTAATTACTCTAATAAATGAATTATAAACTTTTGGGTATATATTGATTAGTTTGTATGACTTTTGACTAGTTTCGGGTTGCTCGGCAGTATTTTGAGGCTATTAGTGTGATTTGAGGGCCGAGAAGAGGACTTGGAAATAAAGTAAGTCTCTTGCCTAACCTTGTAAGTAGGAATTATCCTCGTAGGTGTTTAAATTGTTATTTTTTATTAATTGGGGGTGCTACGTACGCAGGAAGTGACGAGAGTTCGTACATAGCTAAAAATCATGTTTATGTCCGAGTAGACTTAGGACTTTATCACGCAATATTTGTATTATTTGAACCCAAGGTTTAGTTACTTGAATCTATAATTGAAATTTGATTAGGAATATTGTTATCCCGAGCTTCGTTACTTCGAGTTTTGGCAGAATATTCGATTGTTGATAGAAAACTTAAGCTTCTTGATGTGCATATTCTGGTGTTGTAATTATATGACCCGTAGTCTGAAGAGTTTCTCTATTCCGGTTGATCGGGCCGAATGCCTCAGCAATATATATTGAGATTCATCCATAGATCGGGTTGAATGACCTCGGTAGTGTATGTACATAATTATTATGGATCGGGCCGTACGACGTCAACATAACTCGTGCGTGATATCGCTAGGAGTCCGATTATACTTCATATTCCCTTCATGACATGAGATTGATGATTACTTGATGGCTCTTATTTGTTGAAATTGGCATGTGATATTTGTAGATTTTAAATTAATATTTTGTTAAAGAATCACGTTATTTATTGTTTTCTTATTCCATTATTAATGTTGTATTTCATGCCTATTTATAATTCTTGCACTTTATTTACAGACCACTAGTAAGTGTTGATGCCGACTCCTCATTACTACTTCTTCGAGGTTAGACTAGATACTTACTTGGTACACGTTGATTTATATACTCATGCTATACTTTTGCACAAATTGTGCAGGTACCGAGACGGGTACACCCGGTATCTGTTCGGTTGCGCATCCACATTATCCGAAGACTTAGTGGTGAGATTCTCCCCCGTGCTCCGATCTGCAGCACCCAAAGTCTCCTTCCCGTTGCATTATACATTACTGTCGATCTCATTTCAGACAGTAGTTGTAGTAGTTTGTATATTCTACTAGATTGCTCGTGCACTTGTGACACTGCGTTTTGGGAATTTCTAGTAGACGCTTGTGGTTTTTGCCTATTAATATCACTGTTTAACTCTTATGTTTTATTTATGATTTATATCACCATGGCCTTCTATACTTACTCTCTTTATTAAATAACATTCATGATTTTAAAAGTTATAAAATGAATAATGAAATGGATAGTTCACTGTTGGCTTGCTTGATGACGACGTTGAACGCCATCACGACCTACAGTGGGAATTGGGTCGTGATATTTTTTTAACTTTTTAATAATTTTATAAAATTTAAACACTTCATCTAATATAATCTTTACATAAGTTTTTTAAAAATTATGTAGTTATTAACATGGGCACACGCGCAAAGTGCATACATTAAAACTAGTACTGTAATGACCCGACCGATTATTTTACTTTCTGGATCCCCGTTTACATATTTAAGTCTCCCTGTATTTGCTTTTACTGCTTTATGACTTGCGGGGATGACTGTTTTGGGTTTGGAAGGGTTCGGGTTGAATTCGGAACACTTAGTTCCTTAATAGTGGCCCAAGGTGGCCAAGTTTGACTTGAATCAACATTTTGAGCAAACGACCTCGGAATCGGGATTTGATATTTCAATAGGTTCGTATGATGATTTTTGACTCGGGCATGTGTTCGGATCGAGTTTCAGGCGATCCGAGAACCTTTCATCGCTTAATGTTTAAAGTTGGCGCCTTGTAGGTTTTAGAGTTTATTAAATTTGATTTGAAGTATACTTTGGTGTTATCGATGTCTGTTTGGGATTGTGAGCCTAAGAATAAGTTCTTATGGTGATTTGTGACTTGTGCGTAATATTTGGCATCATTCTGAGTTGTCTAAGTATGATTCGTAGCTTTCGGAGCTAGATAAGAAGTTTGAAGTTCATAAGTTGATTAAGTTGGTTTTAGGGTGCGATTATTAGTTTCGATGTTGTTTTATATGTTCTGAGGCTACGATCAGGTTCGTATTATGCTTATGAACTTGTTGGTACAGTTGGACAGGGTCCCGGGTGGCTCGAGTGTGTTTTAAACCACCCAGAGTTAAGTCCAAAATTGCAAAAATTGCTGGTGTTAGTTTCCTTCTTCGCGAACACGGAGGTTTCCTCGCGTTCGCGATGAAGGATTTGGTATGGGGGAAATTCTGTGCTTTACGTTTGCAAAGACTGGACCGTGATCGCGATGGGAGAGGACTGTGAAGATTCTTGTTCGTGAAGTGTTGGTCGCGATCACAAAGAAGAAATTGATGTTGGGGGATGGTAGACTGGTAGCCTTCGTGTTTGTGAAGGGCAACTTGCGTTCGCGAAGGGTTGGCCAGGTTAGCCTTCATGATTACAAGGCCCATGTCACATTCGTGAAGGGAAAAATCTGGGCAGTGTCAACTTTGCCTTCCTGATCGCGAGGCTTCTTTCGCGATCTCGAAGAAGTGGTACCTGGGCAGTAACTTGTCTTAAAAACGGGACTTAGGCAACCATTTTATTCATTTCTCACATCTCTTTGCCGATTTTGGAGTGCTTGGAGAGGGAGTTTCATCTAGCATTTTAAGATAAGTGGTTCCTAACTAATGTGAGTTTAATACATAGATTATGGGTATATTTTAACATAAAAATTGTCGCAATTATGGGATTATGTTGACAAACTTAGGGTTTGGTAAAGCTGAGATTAACCAAGAAATTGATTATGGAATTGAGTATAAATTATGTATTTGAGTTCGTAAGCTCATGGGTAAAATTTATCTACGAAAATTTCTAGAATACGTGCACGTGGTCCTAGCGATCGCTTTTATGAAATTTTTGATTTGGATTGGGTAATTACTTTAATAGACGAATTATACATTTTTGAGCATATATTGACTAGTTTGTACGACCTTTGGCTAGTTTCGGATTGCTCGGCATCGATTTTGGGCAATTAGTGAGGCTGAATGGCAGAGTAGCGGACTTGGAAGCGAGGTAAGTCTCTTGCCAAACCTTGTAAGAGGGAATTATCATCGTAGATGTTCAAATTGTTATTTGTTATTAATTGTGGTGCTATGTATGCACGAAGTGATGAGAGTCCGTACGTAGCTATAAATCATGTTTATGTCCGGGTAGACTTAGGACTTTATCATGCAATATTTGTATTATCTGAACCCAACTTGTTAGTTTAATTACTTGAATTTGTAATTGAAATTTTATTAGGGATTATGTTAGGTCGAGCTTCGTTGCTTTGAGTTTTGGCGGAATATTCGATTGCTGATTGAAAATTATGCTTCTTTATGTGCCTATCGTGGTGTTGTAATTGTATGACCCATAGTCCAAAGAGTCTCTCTATTCCCATGGATCGGGCCGAATGCCTATATATATATCTATATATCTATATATCTATATATCTATATATATATATATATATATATATATATATATATGTAACGAGATGCATCCATGGATCGAGCTGTAGACTTTGGTAGTGTATGTATACGATTATAATGGATCGGGCCGTACGACCTCCGCATAACTCGTGCGTAATATCGCTAGGAGTCCGAATATAACTGATATTTTCCTTCATGACTTAAGAATTGATATTCACTTGATGGTTCTTATTTGTTAAAATGGTACGTGATATTTGGGAACTTTAAATTGATATTTTGCTAAAGAATCACGTTATTTATTGTTTTCTAATTCCATTATCACTATTGTATTCCATGCCTATTTATAATTCTTACACTTTATTTATTGACCACTAGTAAGTGTCGATGCCGACCCCTCGTCACTATTGTTTCGAGGTTAGACTAGATACTTATTGGGTACACGTTGATTTATGTGCTTATTATACACTTTTGAAACAACTGTGTAGGTACTGAGGCAGGTATATCTGGTATCCATTTCGGTGCGCATCTACATTACCCGAAGACTTAGTGGTGAGATGCTCTCCCAGGCCCCGATCTGCAGCACCCGGATTCTCCTTCCTGCTGCATTTTATATTTATGTCTATTTCATTTCAGACAATAGTTGTAGTGGTTTGTTGATTCTACTAGACTGCTCGTGCACTTGTGACACCGGATTTTGGGAATTTATTGTAGATGTTTATGGTTTTTGCCTATTAATATCACCATTTCACGCTTATGTTTTAACTATGCTTTATATCACCATGGCATTATACACTTAGTTTCTATATTAATTAAAATTTATGCTTTTAAAAGAAATAAAAATGCACAATTAAATGGATAGTTCACCGTTGGCTTGCCTAACGATGACGTTGGGTGCCATCATAGCCTATTGTGGGAATTGGATCATGACTGCTTGATATCAGAGCAATAGGTGCATATTGGTCTCACGAGTCATGAGCAGTCCTAGTAGTGTCTTGAGGATCACTTCGAGAGGCTATAGGGTTTTAGGAAAAATTCTCTTTCTTGATCTCTTATTGTGCAGTCGATGTTATGCTAAGTAGTTTCTCTTATTCTCTTACAGATGGTGAGAATGCGCACTACGACAGTACCCGGCAGTAGAAGAGTTGCTCCGCCTATTGTTAGAGGCTGAGGGAGGGACACAGCTCCTGCTAGAGGACCATGGAAACCTAGAGTTGCTCCTATTGTACCACCAGTGGATCCAATGGAGGATCATGTTATTGATGAGCAGGATAAGGCACCTGTAGCTGAGCCTGCCCCAGCTGATTTTATGAGTACACCGGGATTTCAGAAGGTCATGGGCCATATGATGCGGTTCATGGATTCAATAACTCAGGTCGGGCTATTTTTAGTACATCCAGCCACATCTCAGGCGGGAGGGGGAGCACAGACCCCTACCACTCATGCTCCAAGGCACACTGCTGCCGTTTATCAGGCCCTAGGTGCACTACCTGCGGGGAGGGGGGAGGGGCAGACAGTTGCAGCAGTTATACCAGAGCCCAGACTAGCCACGACTGTGGAGCAATAGAAGCGGCTGGACATATGGACTAGGCTACATCCTCCTGTCTTTGGAGGTGAGAGGCATGAGGACCCATATTACTTCATTGATCGTTGCAGGGACATGCTGCATAATATGGGAGTATTGGAGTCCAACGGGGTGGACTTCACCACATTTCAGTTGGAGGGCAAGGCCCGTAGATGGTGTCAATCTTATCTCTGTAGCACGCCAGCATGTTCACCTCCCTTGACTTGGGATCAGTTCACACGTCTCTTTTTGGAGAGGTACATTCAACCCTCTCAGTTCGAGCAGCTCCAGCAGGGTCAGATATTTGTGACCGATTATGAGGTGAGATTTTCTGAGTTGTCTCATCATGCCCTTATGATATTCCACACATATGTAGAGAGAGTGCATAGGTTTATTGTGGGCATGCATTATTGTATCCAGGTTACTATGGCCTGAGAAGTTGAGATGGGGTCTTCTTACGAGCAGGTTGTGGAGATATCTCGAAGGATCAAGGGTATCCCCAGCCAGGGCCGATAAGTGGCCTCGGCATTTTGGGAATTCAGTGGCGCCCCGTCTAGGGGAAGAGGTTAGTTCGTGACTAGATGCAGTAGCCTCAAATGCCTTTACATAAGCCATAATCATCGCACCAGCTGCCGCACCACCCGTCCAGCCAGCTAGAGGCACATGGCAGGTGGGTAGGGGTCGCCCTAGAGGTGGAGGTTAGGCAGGTGGCACTTCGGCTATGTTCTATACCTTTCCAGCCAGACTAGATGTAGTAGCCTCAAATTCCATGATGATGCTTTGGTAGTATTCGATCTAGGCTCTACTTATTCATATGTATCTTCTTTATTTTTTCCTTATCTGGATGTCTCTCGTGAGTCCTGGGGTGTTCCTGTTTATATGTCCATGCCAGTGGGTGATTTTGTTGTTGTAGGTTTACTGGTCCTGTGTTGTGACTTTCTGTGGTTATGAGACCAGAGCGGATCTTCGGTTGCTTGATAAGACCGACTTTGAGGTCATCCTGGGCATAGGCTAGTTATCTTCGTACCATGCCGTTCTTGATTGCCATGCCAAGACTGTTACCTTGGCATTTCCAGAATTGCCTTGATTAGAGTGGAGGGGTTCATCTATATGTACATCCAGTCAGGTTATCTCTTTCTTGAAGGCTCAAAATATGGCCGAGAAGGGTTATTTGGCCTATTTGGCTTATGTTCGGGATACTATTATGGAGACTCCCACGATTGATTAAGTGCCTATGGTGCGAGAGTTCTATGATGCATTCCCTTCTGATCTACCAATCATGCCACCAGATCATGATATTGATTTTAGTATTGATTTGGCACTAGGAACCCAACCTATCTCTATTCCACCTTACCGCATGGCTCCGAAGGAGTTGAAGGAATTGGAGGAACAACTTAAGGAGTTGCTCGAGAATGGGTTCATCAGGCTGAGTATGTTGCCTTGGGGTGCATCATGATATGAAATGGTTCTTTATTTGAGCGGATCAAGGCTCGTCAGTACGATGATCCACACTTGCTAGTTCTTAGAGAGACGGTTCTACGAGGTGGGGCCAAAAAGGTTACTATCGGTGATGATGGTGTTCAGTGACTCCAGGGTCACCTATGTGTTCCTAGTGTTGATGGCCTAAGGAAGACAAAACTAGAGGAGGCACACAGTTTGTGGTATTCTATTCATCCAGATGCCACGAAGATGTATCGTGACCTGAGGTAGCATTACTAGTGGCGGCATATAAAGAAGGACATAGTTGAGTATACAGTGAGATGTCTAAATTGCAAGCTGGTTAAGTATGAACACCATAGGCCAGGTGGTTTATCCAGCATGTGGTTATACCGGTGTGGAAGTGGGAGCGTATCACTATGGACTTTGTAGTTGGGTTGCTGTGGACGTTGAAGACATTTGATGCAGTTTAGGTCATTGTTGACAGACTGACCAAGTCGGCACATTTTATTACTGTAGTGACTATGTACTCTTCAGATATGTTGGCCTAGATTTATATTCAGGAGATTGTTCGATTGCATGGTGTGCCCATTTCCATCATTTCAGATAGAGGACCTCAATTCACTTCACATTTCTGGAGAGCAGAACATAGTGAGGTGGTTACCCGGGTAGTGCTCAGCACGACCTTCCATCCGCAGACCGACGGGCAGTCAGAGCGGACAGTTCAAATTCGGGAGGATATGCTCAGAGCATGTGTGATTGACTTCGGAGGGCAGTGGAATTGATTCTTGCCTTTGGCCGAGGTTGCTTATAACAACAATTATTAGTCCAACATAGAGATAGCTCTATTTGAGGCCTTGTATGGACGGAAATATCGTTCCCCCATCGGTTGGTTTGAGTCCGGTGAGGCTAGGTTATATGGTACTGATTTGGTAAAGGATGACTTAGATAAGGTAAAGTTGATACAGGAGCGACTTCGCACAGCTCTATAATAACAAAAGATTTACGCGGATCAGAAAGCACGTGATTTATAATTTATGGTGGGCGATAATGTTTTCTTGAATGTACCGTCGATGAAGGGTATCATGAGGTTTGGAAAGAAGGGCAAGCAGAGTCTGAGGTTCATTGGTCCATTTGAGGTGTTAGAGTGAATTGGAGAGGTTGCTTACAAGCTTGCTTTGCCTCCCAGCCTATCGAGAGTTTATCTAGTTTTTCCACGTGTCTATGCTCAGGAGGTACCGTGCTGATAGGTCACATGTAATAGATTACAGTACAGTTCAGCTAGATGAGAGCTTGGTTTACGAGGAGGAGCCGGTTGATATTGTTGACAAGAAGGTCCGCCAGTTAAGTTCTAAGAAGATTACAACAGTAAAGGTCAAGTGGAAGGGTCAACCAATCGAGGAGGCGACTTGAGAGACCGAGGAGGACATGCGGAGTAGATATCCACACGTATTCAGCACTCCAGGTATGATTCTAGACCCGTTCGAGGACGAACGTTTATTTATGAGGTAGAGAATGTAACGACCTGACTGGGCATTTTTCTTTCTAGATCATCGTTTCCATATTTAAGACTTCCTGTATTTGCTTTTATTATTTTACGACTTGCGGGGATGATTAGTTTTGTTTTGGAAGGGTTCGGGTTGAATTCGAAACACTTAGTTCCTTAATAGTGGCCTAAGGTGGCCAAGTTTGACTCGAGTCAACATTTTGATCAAAAGATCTCATAAATGGGATTTGATAGTTCTAATAGGTTTGTATGATATTTTTGGACTCGGACGTGTGTTCGGATTGAGTTTCAGGCGATCCTGGAGCGTTTCGGGAATTAATGTTAAACGTTGGCTCCTTGAAGGTATTAGAGTTTCTTAAATTGGATTTGAAGTAGACTTTGGTGTTATCGATGTCCGTTTGGGATTCTTAGCCTAAGAATAGGTTTGTATTGTGATTTGTGACTTGTGCATAAAATTTGGCGTCATTTCGAGTTGTCTAAGTATGATTTGTCGCGTTCGGAGCTAGTTGAAGATGTTTGAAGTTCATAAGTTGATTAAGTTGGTTTTAGTGTGCGATTCTTAGTTTTGATGTTGTTTTATGTGTTTGGATGTCTCGAACATGTCTGTACTAAGTTTATGAACTTGTTGGTAAAGTTGGACGGGGTCCTGAGCGGCTCGGGTGTGTTTCGGACCACCCGAAGTTAAGTCCAAAATTACAGAATTTGCTGGTGTTGGTTTACTTCTTCGCGAACACGGAGGTTTCCTCACGTTCGAGATAAAGGATTTGGTCTGGGAAAGATTTTGTGCTTTGCGTTCATGAAGACTGGACCGCGTTGGCGATGGGAGAGGATAGTGAAGCTTCGCGTTCGCGAAGTGTAGGTCACGATCGCAAAGAAGCAATTAAGTCTGGGGGATGGTAGGCTAGTAGCCTTTGCGTTCGTGAAGGAGAGTTTTCATTCGCGAAGGGTTGGACAGGTTAGCCTTCATGATCGTGAGGCCCTTATCGCGTTCGCAAAGGGGAAAATCTGGTCAGTGTCAACTTTGCCTTTTTGATCACGAGGCTTTTTTTGCGATCGCGAAAAAGGGGTACCTGGGCAGTAGCTTGTTTTAAAAACTGCACGTAAGCCATTTTTCTTCATTTCTCACATCTCTTGACCGATTTGCGAGCTCATGGATAGGGATGTTTTCTCTTGCATTTTAAGGTAAATGATTCCTACCTAATGTGAGTTTAATACATAGATTATGGGTAGATATTAATATAGAAATTATGGGATTATGTTAAAAAACTTAGGGTTTGGTAAAAATGTGATTAGACCACGAAATGGATTATGGAATTGAGTAAACATTATATAGTTGACTTCGTAAGCTCATAGGTAACATTTATCTACAAAAT
>AWOL01S0007839.1:8801-29723 GCA_000715115.1 Nicotiana otophora
GGGGGGGGCATAGGGCTGTGTGAACGCGACTTTCAATAAGTGAAAGATGTGCCTACAATGAAACTGTTAGACCTTTGTTAATGCACATGAATTATCATTCCAGCCGGTGAAGCTAAGAATAGAAGCCCTTAGAAAGCAGAGCTAGACCCACACAGATGCTTAATCTAAACCTCTGTCCTCCTTCCCCTCCTACCAGATCAAAAAGAAGAAGCTTGCTCTTCCGACCCTAAAGGCTTTTGCCGTGATATTACTTCCCCCTATTCGACGATTAACTCTTCCTGGACTTGCTTGACTCATCCGAAAAAAGAGGGAAAATGATAATACCGCTAATGCTGCTAGGGGAGTTTAAAGACTCATTTCCAAGGTAGAAGCCTAGACTAGACTAGACTAGAAAGGAGATTGCTTTGGTCTCCAGTCATCTCTACTAGATGCAGTTGCCCAGGAATCCAATGTACTAACTCTTGGAACCTCCATTCATGCCCACCTACCGACTGAGGAAGATGCTACCAATCCCTTGAATCTAGGGACTACGCGCTTTCAATCCCTTACAACTACATTCCATGCCCTTCCACCGCCTGAACTAATAACCGCCCCACCATCTGCTAGTCTGGTTTGACTCGAACTTCTGTCATGTCAAGCTTCCTGACCTGCTTTGTACCAGCCAGTATTTTGTGTACTTCGGGGTGCTGACTAGCCGTGCTCAACGCCCTAAACCCTTCTCTAGAGCGCTTCATTGAGCATTTCTTTTTCCTATTCTGTCCTTATGCTACACTATCCATTAGGTTGACCTATCCCTCTTTTCTCTCTCTTTGTCCACAAAAGCTTCCATTCCTTTCCTTTCCTAGCCTATTCAATGTGGTCATGTATGTAATAGAATTCAATGGGAAGACATCCTAGTTGGACCCAGACTACGATGGTAGTGAATGTGTCCTCAGCTCCCACAAATACAGGCTCCTAAAGCCTTAGACTGAGATAGTACCACAAAGCAGGGGTTAACATAAATGATCTATGGAAGTCCTCTCCCACTTGAAAGCTAAATAAGGAGAAGAAGTTCCCCAAATCAATGCATTCCATTCTTAGCAGAGGTTACTTCCATATAATCCCTCAAAGTACTTTGCTCACCTTCGAAGAGTGAAAGGATCATTCAAAGCAGACTAAAGGCATAGGGCAAAGGAGCTTAGAAGGGTGACGGAGGGGAGTAGTAAGGTATTAAATCACTAAGATAGAAGCATGTTGGATGACGGAACGATGACTTCATGATTAAATTCTAAATTTGAGATTTTTGACCTTGAGAAATGACGTAAGTGATAGATGGAATCGTTCAGTACGCTAGTTTCCATTTTCAGTTGAGAAAGCGGTAGATCTAGTGAGCTCTCTAATAGTGCACCGAAACGAGGCCAGAGAGACGGTAAACCTTAGATTGGCTAAAATCGAATTGAACTGTCTTTGATTGAGCGAATCCTGCCCGATTTTGATTTCCGTTCCCGTGGGAAACATCGTAAATAGTTAAATATTTGATTCCCTAATGGAATTAGGAATCAATTGAATGGGACTTGCCTATCCCTTATTCATATTCGATTTTTCTCTTTTTCTTTTTGATACTTGGTTGGCAGGGTCAGGGCCTTTCTCACTAGGCGAGCTAATCCGTATTATTCTATGTCAATGTGACCTTAACGGCCTTTATTTTAAGCAATTATTCGCTCCAAGACGCACGATACGACCTTCGATCTCTCTCTCTCCATAATTGATATGGAAGTTGGAAAACATCAACCGCTCAAAGCTGACCTCAAAATGTTCCAAACATGCATAAGTGTGAAGATTGAAAACCTTTTTTTCTATATTTCATATAGTTGATTAGTACAAAATAAAAGGGCACTGGTTCACACATTAGGGGTTGATTCCTCTTACCTAATAAATGGAAGGGGGCACTTCACCGAATGATAGGTAAAGTATGGGACGTTCAATAAATAATCCCTTAGCTCAAGTCCTCGGAGATACCCAAGGCAGCTCCCAGTGTCATTTATACCCAACAGGACAAGAGTATACAGGTCCGCCAGGGGCAAATAAGAGCTCGTCGAACTGTTATTCTTTACTTCCGGGGTCAATCAATCGGTAGTCCTCCTATTTATTCTCCAAACCCTATTTATAAGAAATAGCTTATGCCACTCGTATTGCCCCGGATTAACAAAAGAGGCTTGGATTGGAGATTCTTGTGTAAACATTCAAGTTGACAATCGGCTTTCTAGACAGCTAGTGGATATGAAACCAATACCAATGATTTCGCTAGATCTAAGAATAATGTAGCACAGAAAATCGGACTCACCAAGGATGGCGAATGGGCAATACATAGAGGTCGCTCCGCTTCTTGTGGATTGTTTTATAGCGGTACGATTACGATGCTTGCTCCGAATGGAAGAGAGACGGCTTTCCTTACGGATGTTGCAAATGCACAAATGAAACACCTTAGTCAGCGGAAGAAGTCACTCTCAATCCGATCTAGCAAGAAATGCTTTACCGGTAAAGTAAAGCGAGAGACAGTCGATCCTTTCTTAGGGTTCCAAGTAATTCAACCAATGCCAAGAAAAGTATCCGGTTGTAGAGCGAGGCAGCAGAGGGGAGTTGGCACAATATGTAATCCCTAGGGTATCGGTGTCGGAGAAGGGGATCACTCAATGCTGCTACAGGCACTCATTAGTTCGGATTGGGTAGCGTGAAGGAGATAATAGAAGGACCCGCCGAAAGTAGTTCCGTCTTTCCAGGTCTTCCGGAGTAAAAATTTCCTCATCCAATAGCATTCTTAGTTAGTACCATTCAACTAAGCCTGTTTTTGACGAGTGAAGCGGCTAGGCTACATGCTTAGCCTAGTATTCCCGGATTGGTATTGGATAAGAAAGATTTTGCTTTCTTCCCACTCATGAAGAACAATAAAGTGAGGGGAGGGCTTCCGTGGAAAAAGGGTAAGTTTGGGATGAGAGGGTGAACACTAAAATAGTAGTCACCAAATTTGACTATTATTTTTTATGAAGGCGAATTGATAAGAAAAGGTACTTCCATGTGTATAAAAGCACAAGGGAAGGAGGCCCCTAGTCCAAGTATAATAGCATAGGGGGTGCAAGGGTGAAGATACTAGAGTGGTTTGGAACTCCTGGTCAGCTTTCTTTCGTTCGGGCTTTCTTTTTTTTGCCTTTACGCGAGCCAATTATGTGTGGCACTGAAGAGGAAGGCATCATTTACTGTACTACTATCGGCCATACAATGATGGCATTTTGGATATCATTCGTATTCTGGTGTTTTTTGACAAAGTTAGAGTAGTCATTTAGGGAATAAGTCTTTATTAGTTATTCTATTAGCATAGCATTAAGTGGTAAACATTTTACACTTTAGGTTTTACCATACTATACATACAAACATAACAAATAAAACCAAACAAAGATAGTTAGCATAGATAGAAGTCTATCTCCGGCAGGCACCAGAGTAGATCTACACTAAAAAAAAGAACAACATACATGAAAACAAATGTCTCAAGAAACTTATTGAAACCTTCTAAAACTAAAAAGAGTCGACGGACTCTTTTAGTTTTCTCGGGCACCAAGGAAGATTGCCTCCACGATCAGTGCCTGCTGCTCCTGGCGTAGTCCCTGGAGTCTTTCTTCTAGTTCCCGAATTCTTTGACGGCTTGCTTCCATTCGGGCTTCAATAGCAGCCGGGTTCACGGAGCGAAGATGCCTCAAGAAACCATTTAACATTATTCGAGTCTTTCGAAGAAAATTTTATACATTTTGTATTTCAACGTTAATTTCAGCAAGTCGCTGGGGAATGTCGAGAATTTGAGCAGGGAGGGCCATGGCTTCTCGATATACACTGGTAGAAAATTTCTGTTTTTTGTTTTTTTTTGTAGAGCACGAAGGCTTATNCGCCTGCTCCTCCTGGCGTAGCCCCTGGAGTCTTTCTTCTAGTTTCCGAATTCTTTGACGGCGTGCTTCCATTTGGGCTTCAATAGCATCTGGATTCACGGAGCGAAGATGCCTCAAGAAACCATTTAACATTGTTCGAATCTTTCAAAGGAAATTTTATACATTTTATATTTCAACATTAATTTCAGCAAGTCGCTAGGGAATGTCGAGAATTTAAGTAGGGAGGGAAATGGCTTCTCGAAATACACTGGTAAAACATTTATGTTTTTTTTTTTTTTTTTTGTAGAGCACCAAGTCTTATCGAGCCTCATTTTATAGAGTGTATAGCAATTCTGCCAGTGCAATACGAATTGCATGGTTGGCACAATATGAGTACTATAACTACGCTGCCTGTATGAAAAAACAAACTTTTCAGAACACTTTCACCTAATTGATCGTGGTGAAATCAGCAATGAATTCGGCGGATCATACACCTTACACTAGGATTTGGGATGGACATTTACGAGACTGAGATGAGTTTTAAGAGAAAGACGGGGGTGGATTTTTTTTGCTCTAACTGGATGTGAGCATGGTAATTGCGTTGCCGAGCAGAGGGTGGAGTGGAATTTGGTGTTGCATGTTTGATGACTGTGAGAGGGGTTAAAAATTTATTGGTTTGTTTTAGCAGATATATTGGTATGAATGAACATATTATAGATTATAGAATGTATAAGAGCCATACGACATGACCAGTTGAGTACAGTACTATCATACCTTTGTTTTGTTGTGTGAAGAAAGTAAAAAAACTTGTGAAGCATGCACCTCAATCACCCTGCCTGTGTGAATTGAACGAACTTAAAAGTACAACCAGCTTAATCTGGTTTTCCACCTATTTTTAGTGTTCGGCCATTTTTAGCATAGTCTAAAGGACATATTCGTTGCTGATTTGGGGTTCTGATGGAAGATACTGCTGAAGTTATACACCAAGTACACATGTGATTCTGCTATGTGCATGTGCAATTCAGCTCTGGAAAAACTTCCTGAGGTCCAGAGAGAGATGATGTTTTTAGTCAACCTCTGCCTCTCATATAGCTTTTTTTTCCAACACTTCTATGTGGAGATGGATGTAATATTAATATGATTGATAGTTTAAGTTTACTATTTGCAGTTTTCCAAAGTCTCAAATTTAAGGCTTGGTTCCAGCCTTGTTTCGTAGTGAATTTATGGATTTCAATACTTCTAACACTGAATTCTCTTTTGTAAATTCAACTTGACTAGTACCTGGAACAAAGAAAAAGGGTATCCAATTGAAGTCCAGTTTTTTCTATTTTCGCTTAGATGTTCTCGGCAGATGCGAAAGCCAGAGCGTGATGGCAGGAATTGATCGAGCGAAGAATCACAGTTCTCAGCTATCACATTCAGAAAGACTACTGGCCTAATTTCACTCAATTAAATAAACTATACCCTTAAAAACGTATTAGTACTCCTACACAGTTGTTCAATTTTAATGTCATTCTCAACTCTATCCCTGACCGGGTTTTTGATTTCAAGCCCTTTCGAGGAGGGTATCTTTTTGGTTAATATCAGCCCGGCTCGCATGGACTTCTGGTCTTTCTTAGTTAACAACTTTATTGCAATTTCCAGTTCTCTAGTTACTCCTGTACAAGCAACAACAGATATGGATCTGATTGAGGAGCGCTGGGAAGAATGGATCGGGGTGATGCCCTTGAAGATCACTTACCCAGCTCTGGAAGGACATGAGTGGAGAATTGTCACCAGATTTGATCTAAAAAACATAGGGCGGAGTTACCTTATTGGTGAGTCTTGACCGGGTTAGTGTTTAAGGACGAAAACCTTATTGTAGGTTCTTTTTTATTTAAATAGTGCCAAATTCAAAAATAAAAGGAAAAAGATGCTTGTACGCACATTAGATTTGCGAACTCAATTGATCCTACTATGTCTAGATCAGGGTTCCCGCTTGTTAGCTTTGTATTGGCTCCCATCGTACTTAACGGGGACCTTAGTTGAATACCGATCAAAATTGTTTGAAATTTTTAAACTTTACAAATATAGAATTATTAGTTATGTTAAATACCCCGAAAAGCCGAAACCTCTTATTCCGGTCCTTAGAAAAAGAGAAGAGACATCGTAGGTAACTATAGCGCAAAAGCAGGCGGCGAAGGACTAATTAATATCATGTTTACTCCGATCGCATTTAAAAAAGTCCTTCTCCCCTTATCTTCTCGTCTATCTTCTTTATCTTCTGATCGGATCGCCTGGATTTTTCAAGCCCTTCTCGAATTGCTTTATTCAAAAAATATTTCTTTATTAAGAGTCTGTTAAGAAGCTAAGCTCCTTCAGATAGTAAGGCTCGTTGCTATCCGATGATAGTCACTTCGCTTTCCTGTTAGACTGAACAAGAAAAACAGAAAGATTGAGCGTAAAAACAATATAGAGAATGAGCTATTACGTGCAAACAATGGAAATTCAATAATAAGAGTTTGATCTTCTCGCTTAGGAATATGCGATTCCTCCAGAGTGAAGTTATTGGTGGGAAGAGAAGATGAGGAAGCTAGTTTAATTGAGGAAGCCACTTTCTTTAATGTATACTAGATGATCTAAAAAAGCATGACGCATGACGCTTCTCCTTTTTTTAGTCCACTCTCCCTTAGAAAACAGAGCTTCTTGAAAGCATATTTCACAATTACATAGGTGAATGTAGAGATCACCGGTGTCCTACTCGAGACGAAGTACTTGTCGTCCCCAAACCAAAAGGGATGAGGGAAAAAGGCTCGAGAAAGCGTCCTTGGAAGGGGGAATATCTGAAAAAGTGTTAGCGGGGAGCCCATCCCTCTCGTTCTTACAGAAGACATAAGGGGGAATACACGACGGACGGAAAGCGGGGAAACATCCTTTTTCTGTCTTCTCTCCACAGAGGAAGGAAAGCAATGCCAAGCCAACAAGAAAGAAGAAACTGCATGAATGAAAGACAATAGGAGTCCTCTCAATAGCCAAGGTCCCACTTCCCTATATGCGCTTACGGAAGGGGAAAAGCTTGATTCTCAAACATTAGACAATACACATGTGCAGACAAGAAAATCAAACTATCTTTTTGTTGATACTATATATTTATCCTTTCCCCTATAGATCCAGCTTTCCTCAAAATAAAGATATAGCAACTAAAAGAAAGCTAAATCGAATCAGAATAGGATAAAGAAGGCACAAAGGATCAGAGAGAAAGAGGATTCTAAAAGCGAAAAGCCTAGAAGACTAGATTGTCAAACTCGGAGGTAGAAGTAAGATATCTGTCTCCAGAGAAGGCATGAGGGTTTTCTAAAAGTATCCTCTCATTACTTATTGATAAAGCTACGAACTGAAAGATCTTTCCATTCTAAATAAGAATTAGAGTCTTTCAACTAGATGTGCTCTTTTGGATGGGTTTCAGAGAGAGAGCGTGAGATAGTTGGTCTAATAACTAGTCCAACTTCCTTGTATCTGAAAGCAATGTCAGGATGTTAGGTCTAGTAAGGAGACTTTTTGGATAATTTACTTCCACGAATAGACTGTTAGGCTAAGAAGCATAGGTTGGGATTGATCCCACCTTTGAAAGAGTGGTTTTGTTCTTTCAATACTGCTTATCGAGTTATCAAGCTGAGCTGCCTTCTGTAGGGAGCTTGAATCATTTGTTTACTCTAAGTCTCATTACCGACGCGATGGATTGCTATTTGAAAACACTTTCAATACAAAAAGATCTCCTTCCATCTATACTCTAGTTGGACAATCTTAGTTCAGTTTGAGAAGTCAAGGAGGCACGAAGAGCAAACAAAGAGTCTTTATATTTGACTGTCCGAAATCAAGTGGGAGATTGAATTGAAAAGGCCCCTTACTATAGATAGGGTGTTAGCGTTGTTTTTCGAAATAAGGACATTTAGGTTTGACTAATAAGATAGAAAAGGGCAAGCCAAAACCCATTCTGCTGAGTTCGGCTTTCGGGGCTACCTACTTTAGGGCTTATGTAATATATAAAGAAGAACCCTCTTAGGCCTTTTTGTTTAAGGGCTGCTCGCCTTTTGAATAGAAGGAAGTGGGAGAGCAGAGGTTATTTCGGTAAACCGATGCATGAGCTGAGGCTCCCATGTCCCGCCGACCCTCCGAAAAAGTAAGGGCTCATAGGGAGTCAGAAGCAAGCAGAGTAAAAGGCGGGTAAAACTCACATAAGCAGAGGGGGAGACACATTCATGAAAAGCGAGAAGCCCTGCCGTGGGGGACTGACCAACTATGAATAGATCTTACTTATGCTTACGGGTAAGAACATATATTAGTCCGTATNTATTCATGAAAAGTGAGAAGCCCTGCCGTGGGGGACTGAACAACTATGAATAAATATTACTTATGCTTACTGGTAAAAGCATAAATTAGTCCATATCGTGGGTCTATTTGTTACAAAAGGCGAACATCCCCTTTCCAAAACATTAACATAGCTCCTTAGGCAGACATCGAAAAGGGGGCGAAAAGAGTCTATTTTCCTTTACAATATTTCAGAATATATCATGGCTATATCTATTCATTAAAAAAAGAGTTTTGCATCTCGGGTGAATAAATAGGCATGGGGAAGAGTGAGAAGGGGGCTACGAGCCCTCTCACGTTGTTGTTCCCGGACCACCCATCACTTCCTTCCCCTTCGCCGGGCCTGGTAAGATCAGATTTTTAGAACGAAGTGAAGTGATAGCAAGAGAAGACTGTTGGCGGGAAATCCCTATTCATAAAAGCCCCTTGTAAAGGGAAAACGAATGTGTGCTCCTACGTACCAACTGAATAAAGGAGCTTTGGAAGCTTACGTTATTATTATATTAATAGGGAAAAAGATGGAAAAACTATCTGACTAATAAGAAGAAAGGGGCAAACCAAAACCTACTCCTAACAAGTTGCTGGATCGAAGTAGTACATTATACATCTGCCCGCCAGCAGCGGAGGGGGTTCGATTCCTGTTATACGCGATGTGGCGAAAGAGACTGATTCAATGAGATATCCCTTGCCTGCATTAAGATTTAAAACTTGTCGTCTACTTTCAGGAAATGTTTGGAATAGAGAATTTACAATAATTCAACGCCGTATTCTCCGAAGATTGAGGAACAAGAAGAGATCTATTAAGAAAAATATTTATTCTAGAGAAAATATTAACAGTTACGTCCAATCAAACATTACACGAAAGTTGTCCCTTTTTTATGGAGATTTACCCATCACAGAGATGCACAGAGGAAGAGAACGAACTTCATATATCCCTTTTCTACTCAATCTCCAAACAAGATCAGACGTTATCCCGGTTCGTCTCCATTTTTGTGAAACTATTGCTCAAGCAAGGCAGCCGATAAGTCATCGAATGGTTTGTGTGAATAATGGAATGGTTAACATTACTCATTTTAAACTCTCCCACGGTGATANAGAGATATAATATCATTTCTAGAAAATAATGCGAGAAACCGCGGTGAATAAATAAAGAGATCCTTCTATATCAAAATCTCAGTTGAAAAAATAATAGGAAAATTCCTGGATCACCCGTGGAGAAGAACCAAAACAGAATGGTTCCGCCTACTCAAAACTAAGAGGGGATGCCGCCTACTACTACAATCACGGTTTTTGCAACAATTGCGTTCTTCTATGCAAGAAGAAGACTTAGAAAGAACAAAGAAGTTTGGATCCGAAAAATTATGCTTATGAAGTTCTTTTGCTGAGCACAACAGAATGAAGAGGAATTTGTATCATTTCAAATTGCCATTCTTATCGAAGAGAAGGAACGAGAAAAACCAAAATATTCCTACTCGACCAAGAAGTCCTATAGTTTATAACTCTTCTTTATATAGTAATTCGACCGATTGCTCCGCATCCCCCCATCAGTTTACTAAAAAGATTAAAATAAAAAGGATCGAACTACCTACTCATTATTCGTAGGTGAATCATAGAACACCAAAAGATGTGGAATCTTATGGACCTAACATAGGTCACACACCTCACGACATAAGATTGAAAGATACAAACCTTCTTCGGAGGAGGAGAAAGGGACGTGGCCAAAACATATAAAGATCAGCGTAGTCGCTTATAGGGACATATCTATGTGGATAGAGGATAGTCTAGGCTGATTCATAGATAGATCTCTCTCCATATATATAAGTATCTCTGTGGATAGAGATAAAGATAGGGATCCATCTAGATCTTGATTCACTATTTCCATATTTTTTTCTTGATTTTGATTGATTGCCTTCTTTTTATGACAAGTTTTAAATCTTAATGCAGGAAAGGAAACATCGTTTTTCAATTATTATTTGTTGGGTCAGAGCGTAGACGAGCGAGCGCAGCCTAGGAAAGAGGGAAGCCCGTCATAGAGCAGTCCACTAGAAGTAGAAGATTGTTGGCCTGAGAGAAGGCGTCCTCTCTCGGGAAAGATGGCCAAAACCCATAAATAATCGCCCAGAAGGCCAGAAGGTGGCAGAGAAGGAAGACGAACCTCTAATTGACCTGAACACATAAATAATTCTTGGCATCAAGAGAGATTTGAGATTCCGTAAGTAACTCAGTGAGTGCTTTCTAAGAAGGGCTTGGAAGAAGAAAATGAAATAGGAACAACCGCGCTGGTCGTAATAGATCGACCTTTATGCTAGTTCTTGCTCCAGCATGAAAGTTCCATTTCATGGAAGGACGACGTACTATGATATTTTCTGTTTTGTCGAGCCCTGCTTTGGTCTCTAGTTTGATGGTTGTACATGCTAAAAATCTGGTACATTCCGTTTTGTTTCTCATCCCAGTCTTTCGCAACACTTCGGGTTTACTTCTTTTGTTAGGTCTCGACTTCTTCGCTATGATCTTCCCAGTAGTTTATATAGGAGCTATAGTCGTTTCATTCCTATTCGTTGTTATGATGTTCCATATTCAAATAGCGGAGATTCACGAAGAAGTATTGCGCTATTTACCAGTGAGTGGTATTATTGGACTGATCATTTGGTGAGAGATGTTCTTTATTTTAGATAATGAAATCATTCCATTACTATCAACCCAAAGCAATACGACCTCTTTGAGATATGCGGTTTATGCCGGAAAGGTACGAAGTTGGACTAAGTTGGAAACATTGGGGAATTTACATTATACCTACTATTTCGTCTGGTTTTTGGTTTCTAGTCTTAGTTTATTACTAGCCATGATTGGGGCTATAGTACTGACTATGCATAGGACTACTAAGGTGAAAAGACAAGATGTATTTCGACAAAATGCTCTGGATTCTAGGAGGACTATAATGAGGAGGACGACAGACTCACTCATGACAATAAGGAGAAGCAGTGGTTTGAATCCACATCATGAGACTAGGACAGTGTGGAAAAGCATCGATAAGTACTAGTGACATTGATGATACTGCTTAGAGGAATTCCTCTCTTGCCGTCAGACTGACTCCTTTCCTTTTGATGTGGTCAAATGGGGATCCCTCGAATCAACTTCTCTCGTTCCTATTTGAGGAAACAATGCGAAACAATTCATATATTAGTAAGGCAAGGTGATTGTTCGTTGACAACATTGGGGCGTAGCGGATTGACTATTGGGATCTCTTTAGCTTTAGTATGACTATTACTATAGGCGCTGGAGTCAGCTTGTCTGAGTATGTAAACTATGTGGTGGATACGATAACAAATAAGCCTTCTACATCAGCCAATTCTTCTTCCATGAGGGACTTCAATGAAGCAAGATTTTTTGATTTCCCGTTCATCGTATCGACCGACCCAGACCCCGTACCTGTCCCCGATGAAAGTCAGGATGAAACCTGCTTTCATTCAAAACCAACTCACTCTAAGGAAAGGAGAGCTTTGCGAAAGTTTAAAAAGGAATTGAGTGAGCTCTCGCCTAAGAGAAGAGTTTAATAAAGCGGAGAGGGATTTTCCGACAACAAAAAAGCTTTTCTCCCCAACCGAGGTGATAGACCACCTTATGGCCGATGTGATTACCAGCCAAAGGGCAAAAAGACGGGGTTGAATGCGACTCTACCAATACCAATCTCCTCTGGAGCAAGGAAAAGCAACTCTGCCTGGTATCGGTAACGATTAACATATTCTTTTTTTTGAGAGAGGGGAACCCTTACTTAAGAACAGAGAGTGGCCGAGCAAAAAAGCAAGGCAAGGGATAAAGGAGAAGTACCCGGCCCGGCAAAGAAGGGTCTCCCATTAACAGGTTTTTCCTTAGTAAGCTAGCTTTGGTTGCTAAGCAAGCCAGGTTCTCTTTCACTCCTGGAATGAGCCTTTTGGCGACTCTCTCTCAACACAAAGAAAGAAGAGATGAAAGGATCTTCAAGTAGCCCTGACTAAGGTTTGAAAAGATTCCCGGGGGTACTACAGCTTGCGTGGAAGGCTAGGGTGGTTTTTAGAAAGCGCGAAGACAGAAGACGTCGTAGGGAACCAATTTCTATCGCTTTCCCCCTCTAGTGGTCATTCATTCTTTTGATGACTCGCAGTCGAAAGAGTTGGTTGGCAGTTCAAACCTCAGAGGGAGTTGAAGAGAGGCCTTTCAGTTCGTTCAAAGGCACTAGGGACGAGCCATTACAGACGGTCTGATGCTTCTGGAGTTCGCTCATATCGAATTGTCCAAAAGCTCATCAACCTGTCCGAGGGATGATGAAGGCGATGCCACAATTGAGGGAACCGCCCTCTTACTCTTTTTTAGATAAGAATGCGAAAGACCCTGACCCTGCCAACCAAGCCCACTCAGATAGACTAAGTAGACTAAAAAAAGTGCACAAGAAAGACTAAGGAAACAAAACCTTTTCTCGATAACGCTGGGCCAAGTAGCGACACTTCACCCAGATTCGATCATCACGTCAACTTGCTTTATTCAACAAAGTGATCAAGCTTCTTAGCCACCGGGGACCGGCCTCGTGAACGCATTCGCTAAAGGCACTACTGGNTATAAACCTGTGGATCCTTTCCCGCATAGTGGAAACTATGAATGGTGCATACCTAGCCAATGAGTAAAAACAGAGACTATACTCACAAACACTCATATTGCCCTTCTTGAGGGCTAGAAACTGATCGACCCGAGCCTGTCGGATCTCCCGCGGTATGTACTAATCAAGGAAGGCATCTGAAAGATTCTCCCAATTAGCTGGTGGTGCATCACGTGCCTTGTACCTCTCACATCCCTCGTACCAAAGGATGGCTATATCTCGGAGTCGAAAAGCTGCTAGCTCAACTGCCTCTTTATTTGTGGCATGCATAACCTAAAAGATCCTGTGAAACTGATCTATGAAATCCTACGGGTCCTCCCTCTGATCTATCCTCGTGAACTCTGGGGGACTCAAAGAAATAAACTCTCGGTCCCTTGAACTCCCAGACCCCTCAGAAGATCATGCACTAGCTGATGCCCTAGCTAGTTGCTGGGTAGCTACCAACTGTGTCAAAAAATTCACCACACTCCTCAAGTCCTGATCTGATGGAAGTGGAGGGGGAACTGGATGTGAGGTATCCCTAGGAATCTCCTCAGGTGGTGGAGGAGCCGGTAATGGCTTAGTAGGGGTCTCGCCTTGGGCCTCAGACTGGGACCCATCTACTGGGGGTACCCTGCTGGAACCCTTACCTGCTACTGTATCTCCCCTCTGGCTAGCCGTAGTCTTCCTAGTCACCGACATCTATGTATGCATACACCAACACATAAGTTTAACTCAATTTTCCTATAACGCAGTTCTATAACACGATTTAAATTTTAAAAAAGGGTAACCAACTCCTAAATGCCCTGAAGTTCCCTGCTTATATAATGTGGTGCACAACACATCTATAAACAAGACCCTACTAGACATGGCTGGTAGACTCCCTAGGTAAGAATTGCTCTGATACCAAGTTTGTCACACCACGAACCTGGGGGGCGAGACCGGCACTCGGTGCCTCACCTAACCTAGCATACTAACTTGCGACTAAGGGACTCTGAACATATAATGTCATAATTTGGCCATGGGGCCACATTGCAAGACTCTTTGCGAAGCAAAATATAAAACTAAATGGAAACTGGAGCTGACTAAACAACAATAAAAAGCTGGGCCGACAAGGCCGTCATAACTACTACAGCTGACAAACCAACAAAATATACAAAGCCTACAAGCCCAACATACTGCACTAGCTGATAGGATATGTCTACAAGCCTCTACTGATTGATGAATTGTGATCAGAATAGGGCCCCGACCTACCCATAACATATATACATATATACATACATACAAACAAAAGGTGTACACAAAAACCTAGATCCGATAACTCCGAAAGACGTGGAGCTTACCGATCAGGCTGAACTCTGGAAACAGCTACTAAGGAGGTCTACCCATCTGTCTATCTTAACCTGCATGCATGAAATGCAGCGTCCCCAGAAAAGGGACGCCTGTACGAAATAAAGTACCGAGTACATAAGGCAATAACATAACTGAAAGCTGAAACTGAACTGATAATATAATAACTGAAAGTAACTGGGAGTCAAAGATGATCTGGAGATATACTTACCTGCTAATACTAACTTAACTCCTTCAATATAGTAAGTAAAATAAATGTCCAGCACTATAAGGCTAGGTATGTGTAACTGCTCAGTCGTAGTAGGCTCACTCATAGGCGCTCGACCATACTAGGCTCTATATCTCGGCCATCCTAAGCTCACTCATAGGCGCTCGGCCACAGTAGGCTCGGTATCTAGCTTACCATCTGATTAGAGGTTGCCCAATAGGGGCCTGCCCACCGATTATAGCTCGATGGTGGTGAAACTACTATAATACTGCATATATATAGACCATCTGCTCTCTTGACTGGAATAAGACAATACTCTATTGAAAAAAAAGTCTCAATAAGGTAGAATACTGTAACTTATGAGACTAGGATAATGTATATAAATTCGGGAGTATGAACTTCTCTTTATGCCTCATTATCAAACATACGTAGTTACGAGATCATGCCAAAATGAAGGAAGGGCTTAGCCTTAGCATACCTTATCACAATCTTTCCAATCACCAAGTTGAACTCGCCTCTTCTCACCTTAATCTACAATAATAATAATAATACTATCATTAAGTTACAAAAGGTACAACTATCGCACAACGAACGACAAGCTTATTTTGTATTAAAACGGGCAGCATCTCCCCTATACTCCTTACTTCCTCCAAGATTAAGATAACACCAAAAAAAGAAGAATGAAACAATAACAACATATATACATTATTTTCCAACCTTATATACACCACAAAATACTACAAAACAGCCCAACACACCCCAATCTCTTCATACACAAAATGACCACTGTAGTAGTGTCAAATAGCCCGAAAATGTTACAAGGAACGACTAGCCCACCACCCTGCATATATGTGGTATTTCTCCACACACTTCCTCCTACAAAACTCCACAAAATAGTAGTAAAGCAGGCAGTCCAACAGCAACACAAAACAATCCACAAAATAGTCCGCTACAAATGAATAACTCGAACTCACGGCTTCCGATCACCGTCCCGTGAGTTATTCCAAATATATAACAATTTACTATGCATTTACAGCAGAGAAAGATGGATGAAAGAGAGAAGTAAACTTACCTTATTTTTTGTATAACTCAACTCCTATCTTGGTCTTTCAAACTCTAGGTTTTACCTCTAATTAGAACTTGAAACGGAGAGAAAATCAATTAGGGTTTGTGGGCAATATTTGGGAGGATTTTTGCAGAGCTTATGTCTGGTTATTATGCCTTATTATCAGTCTAATATTTGAAGGAGAAAGGCATTTAAAAGGCCTCTTTGGACGACCCGAACTGGCCCAGTTTTGGACAACCCGAAATGGCCCAGCTTTGGATTTTCATTTAGACAAGTAGGTGATAGTCTGCGCAGTCTTGTAAAAACACCCATATCTCTCTACTTCGATATTGTATTGACAAATGGTTTAATGCGTTATAAAATAGACTCATAGATATTAAATTTGATGGGTGGAACTCCCCATAAATCAAAGTATATTGGGACAAAGTCACAGTTACATTTAACCCAAAGTCTTAGTAAAACCTACGAACCGTTACTTGTGATGACTTTCATTGACTTTTGTTCCACCATTCGCTTGACTTCTAAAAATAACACACTACTATGATACGACTAACATAACTCATAACATAACCTCCTTATCATGTTAAATACCCTGGTCTCACCCCACAAGTACAAGTTATAACATTCCCAACTTGTCGACTTTCGACGAAACATTATTTTCTTCAATTCCTTTAGCTTCTGAACCTTCCAACCCTATTTGTACTTGTTGGTCATGATCTTCAATATTTGTAACCTCCGAGGTAACATGAATAACTTACTTTATTTATTTTCAAAGATGATCTCATTTTTTGTCCCACAGTAGTTTGCTCACGAGGCACTTTTATGTACGGAAATACAGGGTGTAACAATTAACTCATTAGGATCCCTCTATAATCAATTTAGAACCAAGCAACTCAAGATTTGTCAAAATCTTCGAATTTCCAAAAATTTCTGCATATGATCCCCAAAACTTGATGGTCCCCAAAAATAACAGCAAGCACCGCAACATACACGGGAATGGATACTCGGCCAAGATGATAATATCAAACTAAAGGAGATCTAGTTATCCACAATACTGTCAAACGATCGATAAAACCGAATTGTGAATATAATGTCGACTCATAATGGCTAAATTGTGACATGAAAGTCTAAATCTAATTTCGGAATAATCTGAGAATAAACACATGATAATTAAGATTATGTAATCTTAAATGAATATATTCGGATCATCTGGGGTTTAGGTATTCATAAAACATCAAAGGAAGGGAACAAACGAAATTCTAGATGGCATAGGCCAAATGGGGATTTGCCCTTTTGCTCTTATTGAATTTTGAAGTTCCAACCTAAACTATTTTCTTCCACAATTCGCATGTGGAATTCAATAATATACAACGATACAATACATGCTGATATTTTCCTTGAACAACCAAATCATGCTAGAACATAGCTAAACCAAATCCGGCCGAAAACAAAATGAAAACCCTGCATACCTCTCGTGTTCTTGCTTCCAAACCTTGTTCCCTTTTATCCACATCATACTTATGCTTGTATAAGTAAAATACAAAGGTGAAAAGCTTACTTAAACATGAAGCTCTTTCCAATAAATGAGTAATAAGGAGAAAGGGAGATGGCAAAGTCTTACCTATGTCATAAGTATCGCGTTGATGTGTTCGTGTTTTGATTTTGAATTGCGGATGATGGAATTTCTTCAAAACCCTAATGATGCATTTGATATGTATAGAGAGACATTTTAGTTCTGATTTGGGTCGAAGTGAGCCTTAGAGATGAAGGCTACAACTTTATATATCCAGATAAACTTCAACCAAACTTGTGGGTCCCAAAGGGAGCTGCTTGTGAAGTTTTGTGAAAAAGCGAATATTTGTATACTCTGATGTCGTGTCGACGAATGGTTTAATGAGTTGGACACTAGACTTGTATATCTTTAATCTGGTGGTTGGATCACCCTGTAAATCCATTTACACTAAGAGAAAATCTCAGTAATATTAGACCTAAATTTTATGTAAAATTATCAACGTAACTTGCAACAACTTTTGTCGACTTTTGTTTCCTAACTCGTTTGACTTCAAAACATAACGCATGACTATAATATGACTCAAATACCTAATAATATCACCTCCCTATCATGTTAATCATCCTAGTATCACCCCAAAAGTACGGGTTATAGCATTACCAACTTGGCGTTTTGATGAAACTTATTTTCTTCGATAATTTTAGCTTCTAATCCTTCAAACCCTCTTGGTACTTACAGTTGATGATCTTAAATATTTGCAACCTCAATAGTAACATGATTACCTTACANTCCAACCTCAATAGTAACATGATTAACTTACATGATTAACTTACACTCGCTTTCACGATGAACAAACACCCCAAGGCTTTGCGAATTCATCCTTATCTTCGCGATCGCGAAGAGCAAAAAGCCACCTGCCAGCGAAGACTCTACGTGATTGCAATACATTCTTCGAGATCACGAAGAGGGATATCAGAAGCATAGAAATCAAAAGTTCCAAAACATGACGAAATGGTCTAAAACCCATATGAAACACACCCGAAGCCTCCGGGACCCTGGCCAACCACACCATTCAATCCCAAAATACAATGCGAACTTACTCCAAGCCTCAAAGCACATCAAACAACACCAAAACCACGAATCGCGCCCAAATTCAAGCCTAATGAATTAATGAACATTTCTAAATGCAAAACTAACGGCGAACAATCCTAAACACCTCAGAATGACCTGAAAATTTCCATGCAAGTCCCAAATGAACCAAATGACCTATTGTAATTCCCAAATTAACAATCCGAGCCCAATATCGGTAAAGTCAACTCTCGGTCAAACCTATAAACCTTCCAACCCTTTAACTTTCCAAATTTTGCCTATATATGTCAAAAGAGCTTATGGGCCTCCATATTCACATCCGGACATATGCATAAGTCCAAAATCACTATTCGAAGCAACCGAAACAATCAAAACACCGTTATGGTGTCATTTACACAAAAAGTCAAACTCCGGTAAATGCTTTCAACTTAAGCTTTCAACTTTGGGACTAATTGTCCCAATTCACTCTAAAACACACCCAAAACCAAACCAACCACCCCGGAAAGTTACGTAACCACAAATTAACATATAATAGACAATAAATAGGGGAATGAGGCTACAATACTTAAAACAACCGACCAGGTCGTTACATTCTCCCTCTCTTAAAAAACAATTTTCGTCCTCGAAGATGCCAAGAACCATTTTGAAGTCATCAAATCACAGAATGAAATTACCATACACATTCTCACGGGTGATCCCACGTCACCCAATCTTCAGAAGCCTAACAACACCACCTCAACTGAAGATTATTCCTTCCACCCATACTAATAAGCCTTAGAACAAAATTTTAACATCCAAGCATTTCACCAAAAACCCGATATTCACATAAACACACTATATCANAAAAAATAATTTTCATCCTCGAACATGCCAAGAAGCGTTTTGAAGTCATCAAATCACAGAATGAAATTACCATACACATTCTCACGGGTGATCCCACGTCACCCAATCTTCAGAAGCCTAACAACACCACCTCAACTGAAGATTATTCCTTCCACCCATACTAATAAGCCTTAGAACAAAATTTTAACATCCAAGCATTTCACCAAAAATGCGATATTCACATAAACACTCTATATCAACTGCAACCGTCCGTAAACACTCATGCATAAATCAACAAGGTATAACCACATGATAAAACAAATCACACATCAGGCAATATCAACACCACCTGCCACAATAATTTCACATAATCCAACCCAGTACTGGTAACTATCTTTATATCAACTAGAACCTTGTTCCAAACCTTCCCAACACTACTAATGATGTAGGAAACATATAAATCTCATAAATACTAACCCAATCAACATGTGACATAGTCACGACCCAAAATCTCACATGTCGTGATGTCGCCTATCTCATTACTAGGCAAGCGGACAACCTAAATAAATCACAAATTCTTTGACTGTTGAAAACATAATATTTAGATTTAATAGAAAATCCCAAAACTACTGATACAAATACACTCCCAAAACCCAGGGTCACTTAGTGCATGAGCATCTAAATGATGACAGAGTCTGACTGATAAAACACTGTCTGGAAACACAGAATAGTACAAATAACTGAAAGAAAAGAGAGTCAAGATTTGCGGACGCCAAGCAGCTACCTCGATAATCTCCAAAGGTTATTCTTCGAAACCTAGCAGCCGCCGTATCTGAAAGTACCTGGATTTGCACACGAAGTGCAGAATGTAATATGAGTACAACCGACTCCATGTACTTCATAAGTAACAAGACTAACCTTTGGGCTGAAAGTAATGACGAGCTCAACAGGTACAGTCCAATATGAAATAACAGTACAGAAATGTGGGCATGTTCTCAAGTTCAACAAATTATTTGTACAAGTAAAATAAATCAACTTTGTATGATATGAGGAATATGACATTTCTATATGTACATGCCAATGTACGTGTTGTATATGGTATAATACCATGGAAGCATCACATACTCACACTCTCAGAGTACTTAATAACTTAGTATTGTATGGGCAGGTCTAGCCCAGGGAAGATCCATCCCTCAATATAAATAGCAACTAACAATTAGTCACTTAGTACTGTATATGGCCAGTCTATCCTAGATATAAATGAAAGAAGGCAACTTAATGACATGGGAACTCCATCCCAAATGTAAATAAATAAGGCAACTCCATGCCCTGAGAAGTCCATCCCAAATATAAATAAATAAGGCAACTTCAGGCCCTTGGAACACCATCCCAAATGTGAATATATATGGCAACTCCATCCTAAATATAATATCCAATGCGCTCACTATGTGGGGTGCAGACTTCGGAGGGGCTCCTTTGGCCCAAGTGATATAATACACAAGGTCCGAGCATAAATCAATAGAGCATGATGCGACGTGCAGCCCGATCCCATAAATATAACTCACAATCAGGCCCTCGGCCTCACTCAGTCATTAACTTCTCCAGTCTCTCAGGCTCACAATGTCATGCAAAATCAGCCCGACAAAATGCTATGATGTATCAATGAACGACAATACAGACTAAGATATGATATGCAAATAATAGATGTGACTGAGTATAAATTAAAGTTTTAAACAATTAATTCAACGACAGTACGACCTATGCGGGTCCCAAAAATATTAGCACGTAGTCTAAACATGAGCCTTAATATAAGTCTCAGCTCAATTCCTCTAACATGTGGAGGATATATGGATAATGACATGATTATTTGATTATGAAATTTCATGGATAATGCACGCCCACACGCCCGTCACCTAGCATGTGCGTCACGTCAAACCAGTCACATAATACGTAATTTCTGGAATTTATACCCTCAAAACAAAGTTTTGAAATGTTTCTTACCTCAAACCGTGCAATTATTTATTCCAA
>AWOL01S0007845.1:18046-30967 GCA_000715115.1 Nicotiana otophora
ACCAAGCTCTTAATTTCGAAATGTAACTAGAATGGGAAATGATTAAGGTAGTTCATGGGGATGGGAGTGCTTACCTTGCATGCATGTATTCTTGAATTATGTGGGAAGGTTGTGAGCTACAAATGGTAGAGGATGGGTTGGGGAAAGATGGAATCCTTCAAAAGGGGGGCTTAAAACATTGATACACACAAAGTGTTTGATAAAATGCTCAAGTGAGCTAGACTCTTGATCGTTTTCCGAATTTTTGGTTCAATTTTGCTATATTGCTAAACTAAATTGAAGTTGCTAATATTCCGGAACATCTTAGAGTTTTAAGAAGCTAAATTGAGGTATGTCGGCTAAACCCGCTTCTTCTTAGAATCGAATCCCACGGTGTTCATTAAATTGGTGTAAGTCCCAAATTGGTCATTATAGAATTGGCTATTCCTAATGTGTTTGTGTTGAATGATGTATGTTCAATATTTATTCTAAATGCTTCATCGTGTTATCTTGCCATTTGAGGATGTGTTCAAAATGTGGAATGTGTTAGAAATGTTAAGACTTCATGTCAAGACCAAATAAAGGTTGTTATGCCAAATTAAATGAAAAGCCTATATGTGCCTAAGATTCCCAAATTGCTCATATTTGAATTTAATGTCTTGAATGGGAAACATTATCGTTGTTGATAATGATAAGTATGCTTGAATGTGGAAAGGAGAACTGGAATTATGAAATACTGCCAAGTGCCAAGAATGCCTTTATAATTGTGGTCACTAGTTCCAATGAATTGAAAATATGTGAAATAAGTATGAAGTGAGATGATTGATTGAAAAGGTAATGTCTCGGGTGAGACGGCCTAGCCGATCAGGCCGTGATCAGATGCCATAGCGCACACATTGTGGTAATTATGCTGGAAATTATGATAAAATTGTGGTTATGGTTTATGTCTCAGATGAAACAACCTAGCCGATCGGGTGGCATTGCGAATTGTGGAATATCGGCACTAAAAATCACCCAACCTTATAACATGGAAATTGACTTGAAAACTTATGTGATCCTTAACTTGATGTTTTAATATTATTTGAATCTCTTATTGAATTCTCGATTGTTCCTATTGTATTATTATTCATTCTATTGAGATGGTGCTTAGTTTTACATACTAGTACTATTCGACAGTACTAACGTCCCTTTTGTCGGGGGCGCTGCATCATTAAATGGATGAAGGTGGTTCCATAATAGACAATGTTGATCACAGATAGTGCTGCATCCTCTTCTCAGCAGACTCGGTGAGCCCATTTCATTCCGGGGTCATGTATTGTACCTTTTGTTTATATTATGGTCACTTTTGGAGGTATAGTTGGGGCCATGTTGCCGGCACCATATTTACTCTCGTTTGTATCTTTAGAGGCTCTGTAGACACTATCTAGGTTGTGTATGTGTGTTGGGAATGTTAAACCAGTTATGTCATATTTTATCACTTGTTCCACTCGAACTATAAGAATCATGTATTTTGAGACTTAAAGGTGCAATGGCTAATGAACTCCCTAATGTATAATTGATGAAATCATGTCTTTTCCTGATTATGGGCGAGTTGGGTAGAAAGTATCTAACAGGCTTGCTCGATCGGGTTAACTCGGTTGAGCCGCGGTCGCGCCTCCTGAGGATGGGACATGACAAACTTGGTATCAGAGCCTAAGGTTTTAAAAAGTCCTAGGATGTCTCGGAGCCGTGTCTGGTAGAGTCCTTCTTATTAGTGTGTTGTGGACCACATCTCTAAGTTGGAGGCTACTTGAGCATTTATGAACAATAACCTTCTTTGATATTCTAGATCGTGTGATGAAACTAATGGTGCAACTATTCCACATCTAACTTGTGCATCCCTTTAACGTTCAGTATATGGCACCTAAGAAGAGAGCAAGAACTGGCGAAGGAGCCAATGCCTCCTTAGGAGTGGTAGTTGACCCTTTATTTGATGATGCGGGTGAATACTTGAGGGGTGAGGATAGTCCCCCGACTGCTACATTGCTTAATTCCATTACACCAGACCAGGGCACACTAGTTCCTGCACCTACTGAGGCTGCAGCGGTTCCACCAACTGATATTCCAATTCCACCACCAGCTCTAGCTTCCGATTCTGACATTTTGAAGTTGATCTTAGGGGATCTATCTAGATGCTGACATAGTTAGTGGCTTCTCAAACCCAATGATTAAATGTTGCACCCACATCTTCTAGCCAACAAGGGGACTCTAGTGGTTTCAAGGTGAACATGTTTCTTCAGTGGGATCCTCCGGTGTTCACAGGTGCTAATCTAGAGGAGGAACCACATGACTTCATTGACGAGATGCATAAGACTCTCCGGGTTATGTGCGCTACTGAGACGGAGGGAGTGGAGTTGGTCGCCTACCGCCAGAAAGGGTGGCATAGTCTTGGTTTGAGCTGTGGGAGGACTCTCGGGAGGTGGAGAGCCCTCCAACGAGGTGGAGTGAGTTTGCAATTGCCTTTATAGACCATTTCTTGCCTCTCGAGACTAGGGCAGCCCATGCAGCAGAGTTTGAGAATCTTAAGAAAGGGAGCAAGAGTGTGTGGGAGTATCACATTGAGTTCGAGCGCCTGTCCAAATATGGTATTCATATGTTGCCTACTATGGAGGCTAGAGTGTGCCGGTTTGTGCAGGGCCTTAGCCCCTTGGTTATCAATGAAGCCACTACAGCTGTCTTGAATTCATATATGAACTGTGGGAAGATGATAGCATTTGCTCAAGCTACAGAGAACCGTAAGTTGAAGAACAGAATGAAGCGAGCGACAGTAAGGCCCGATCCACAAGAAACTTTGGGGAGTCATTCGGTGGGGGGAGGTCAAATATTAGGGGAGGGTCATCAGGGCCATCCTAGTATGTTGCTCAGTCTTCAGCCAGTGCACCACCAGCAGGGCCCAGTCAGCTGTAGGGGAGTCGTTTCTTGCCCAATCAGGGTAGCAGGGGACCCCACCAGTAGGGCCGATCAGGAGGGAGATTCCAGCAGCAGCGAAGACCCCCATGCCCTAGGTCTGGGAAGATGCACTTGGGGATCTACTAGATGGACCTACTTATATGTTACGAGTGCGGATTGAGTGGTCATATTCAGAGGGAGTGTCGTTCATCCCACCAGGGTGCGGGCAAGGGCACAGCACAACCATCCAGTTCTGCAACTGCTACATCTTCAGCACCCCCTCCAGCTCGAGGCACTCTGCACCAGCAGGGCGGGATGCAACTAGAGGTGGTGCGTAGAGTTCAGGAGGACGCAGTCGTTTCTATGCTATGAGTGGTCGCCAGAGTGAAGAGGCTTCTCTAGATGTTGTTATAGGTATATTGACTGTCCAAACTCATGATGTATATGCTCTTATTGATCCCGGTTCCACCTTGTCCTATGTTACCCCTTATGTTTCTACGGAATTTGGGAACCGGAATATCTTCCTAAGCTGTCCTCTGTATCTACTCTGGTTGGCGAGTCTATTGTGGCCACACCAGTTTATAGGGGTTGTGTTTTCACGGTGCATAGTCGGGACACCGTGGCCGATCTCATTGAATTGGGGATGGTCGATTTTGAGGTAATTGTCAGGATGGATTGTCTTTATTCATGTTTTTCTAAGCTCGACTGTCGAACTAGAACTTTGAGGTTTGAATTTCCTAATGAGCAGTTGTTGAGTGGAAGGGGGATAATGTGGTAGCGAAGGTTAGGTTTATTTCTTAACTTAAAGCCATGAAGATGATTAACAAGGGGTGTATCTATCACTTGGTCTGGGTTACGGATACCGATGCTGAGGCACCTACACTCGAGTCTGTGCCAGTTGTGAATGAACTCCCTGGGATTCCGCCAGACATGGAGATTGATTTTGGGATTGATGTGATGCCAGGCACGCAGCCTATATCTATTATGCCCTATAGGTTGGCACCAACAGAATTGAATGAACTAAAGGAACAATTGAAGTGTTTGTTAGAGAAAGGTTTCATCCGACCGAGTGTGTCGCCATGGCGCGCACCGGTTCTCTTTGTGAGGAAGAAAGATGGGTTATTGTGTATGTGTATTGACTATTGGTAACTCAACAAGGTCACAATGAAAAATAAATACCCATTACTAAGAATAGATGATTTGTTTGATCAGTTATAAGGTGGAAGGTACTTCTCCAAAATTGATCTACGGTTCGAGTATCACCAATTGAAGATCAGGGAGCAAGATATTCCAAAACCATCTTTCCGGACCCGGTATAGGCACTTTGAATTTCTGGTAATGTCTTTTAGGCTAACAAATGCCTCGTCGGCTTTCATGGACCTTAGAATCGGGTTTTCAAGCTTTTTCTCGATTCCTTTGTGATAGTATTCGTTGACGATCTTCTTCTGTATTCACGAGGTCGAGAGGACCATGCCGATCATCTCAAGGCAGTTTTATAGACTCTTCATCAGCACCAACTATATGCGAAATTCTAAAAATGTGAATTTTTATTTGACTCTGTCACATTCTTGGGTCATGTTGCTTCTAGAGAAGAAATAAAGTTTGATACTCAAAAGATTGCAGCGGTGAAGAATTGGCCGAGACCTACAACACCAATCAAGATTTGCAGTTTCTTTGGCTTAATAGGGTATTGCAGGAAGTTTGTGGAGTGGTTCTCGACTCTTGCCTCTCCATTGACTAAATTGACTCAGAAAGCAGTTAAGTTCTGATGGTCCAATGCTTGTGAAAGGAGCTTCCAGGAGTTGAAATCAAGATTGACTACGGTGCCGGTGTTGACCCTACCAGAGGGTACATATGAACTTGTGGTATATTGTGATGCTTCAAGAATCGGGCTTGGGTGCGTTTTAATGCAACACATCAAGGTTATATAATATGCTTCTAGGAAAATCAAGAATCATAAAAAGAATTATCCAACTCATGACTTAGAACTTGCGGCGATGGATTTTGCATTGAATATTTGGCGTCATTATTTGTATGGGGTCCATATGGATGTATTCACGGACCACAAGAGTCTCCAATATATTTTCAAGAAAAAGTATCTGAATCTGAGGCAGAGAAGATGGCTGGAGTTACTCAATGATTACGATATCGATATTCTATATCACCCGGGTAAAGACAATGTTGTGGCGGATGCTCTTAGATTGAAATCTATGGGTAGTTTAACACACTTGGAGGTATATCAAAGGCCATTATCCAAGGAAGTCCATCGATTGGCTAGTTTGGGAGTTCGTCTTGCAGACTCTAATGAAGGAGGGGTAATTTTGCAAAATAGGGCTAAATCATCACTTGTTGTGGAAGTCAAAGAGAAGCAATATAACGACCCATTTTTGGTGCAATTGAAGGAGGGGATTGGAAAACATAAAACTATGGCTTTTATTCTTGGCATGGATGATGGTACACTAAGGTACCAAGGGCGGCTATGTGTTCCAAATATAGATAATCTCCAAAACAGAATCTTGATCGAGGCTCACGCTTCTAGGCATTCCGTGCACCCAGGTTCTACGAAGATGAATCATGATCTCAAGGAAGTCTATTAGTGGAATAACATGAAAAGGAATGTGGCAGACTTTGTGGCAAGGTGTCTGAATTATTAACAGGTCAAGGCCGAACACCAGCATCCTGGTGGGTTGGCATAAAACATAAGAAATTCCAATATGGAAGTGGGAAATGATTAATATGGATTTTGTGGTAGGATTACCGCGCACTCTGTGCACGTTTGACTCAATTTGGGTGATTGTGGATCGGCTCACAAAATCAGCTCATTTCTTGCTAGTTAAATCTGCCGACACAACGGAACAATATGCTCAGTTGTATATCAAGGAAATAGTCAGGCTGCATGGCACTCCGGTTTCTATCATATCCGATCGAGGGGATTAGTGCACGGCCAATTTTTGGAAGAAATTTCAGAAAGGTTTGGGTACTCAGGTAAATCTTAGTACAACCTTCCATCCACTGACCAGAGGATCAGTGAGGTGGCGTACAAGCTTGAGCTACCACTCGAGATGTCATTAGTGCACCCGGTATTCCACGTGTCCATGTTGAAGAAGGTAGTTGGAGATCCATTCGATATCATGCCGGTCGAGACCTTTGAGGTTAATGAAGTTGTCATATGAAGTTATTCCAGTTGCCATTCTTAATAGACAAGTTTGAAAGTTGAGAAATAAAGAAATTGCCTCCGTGAAAGTGTTATGGCAAAGCCAGCAGGTTGCAGAGGCCACTTGGGAGTCCGAGGAAGAGATGAAGAAGAAGTATCCTTACTTGTTTGAATAGTTGTGTAATCTTTTTTTTATGAACTTGTGGCCTATGAATTTTGTATTAGTTGTACAGTTAATGTAAAGGTGTTCCTTTTGATTATATATTGTTTACATGAGGCTGTGGTTGGTATTGTTATAATTTATGTTACATCATTAGATTGCGTACATTCTTTTAGGATGTGATTCCGGGGCTCTCTGACAGGTGGATAGGCCTAGTTATAAAGAAAACTCTGGCGAAAGTTTTGGTAAGTTGGGGAGTTAGTTAAATTTGGGGCTGCTGGTGTGGGGCATGCAAAAACATAAGTTGCATAAGGTGCTAATAGTGGACCCTGATCCTCATTTGATGACGAATGATCTTAAGTGGGGGAGGATGTAAGGCCCCGTAAATGTTTTCCTAAAAACCCATATTTTGTGATGGCAAAGTAGGCATAGAGGTTATTAATAGTAGAGATTCTTCGCGGCGAGCTTGCGAGCCATGGTTTGTATTTTTGGATTGAACAGTGTGCTGGGGAGTTGAAGGAAAATGTTGGACAAAAGTAGGCATTTATGCGGCCCATTTTGCAGCCGTAGAACCACTCTGCGGACCGCAGACTGGTCGTAAAGTGGGGTAGTTTTTTGTGGCATGTTTATGTCAATTTTTCTTCTTCTTAGAATTGAATCCCACGGTGTTCATGAAATTGGTGTAGGTCCCAAATTGATCATTATAAAATTGGCTATTCCTAATGTGTTTGTGTTGAACGATGTATATTCAATATTTATTCTAAGTGCTTCATCCTGTTATCTTGCCATTTGAGGATGGGATCAAAATGTGGAATATGTGTTAGAAATGTTAAGACTTCATGTCAAAATCAAATGAAGGTTGTTATGCCAAATTATATGAAAAGCCCTTGTGTGCCAAAGATTCCCAAATTGCTCATATATGAATTTAATGTCTTGAATGGGAAACCTTATCGTTGTTGATAATGATAAATATGTTTGAATGTGCAAAGGAGAACTGAAATTATGAAATACGGCCAAATGCCAAGAATGACTTTATAATTGTGGTCACCAGTGCCAATGAATTGAAACGATGCGAAAGAAGTATGAAGTGAGATGATTGATTGAAAAGGTAATTTCTCGGGTGAGATGGCCTAGCCGTTCAGGCCGTGATCGGATGCCATGCCACACACATGGTGGTAACTGTGCTGGAAATTATGATGAAATTTTGGTTATGGTTGATGTCTCAAATGAGACAACCTAGCCGATCGGGTCGTGATCGGACTCCGTGGAAGAATACGGTAGCATTGTGAATTGTGGAATATCAGCACTAAAGATCACCCAACCTAATAACATGGAAATTGACTTGAAAACTTATGTGATCCTTAACTTGATGCTTAAATATTATTTTGAAGCTCTTATTGAATTCTTGATTTTTCCTCTTGTATTATTATTCATTCTGTTGAGATGGTGTTAAGCTATACACACTAGTACTATTCGACAGTACTAACGTTCCTTTTGTTGGGGGCACTACATCTTTAAATGGATGCAGGTGGTTCCACAACAGATAGTGTTGATCACAGATAGTGTTGCATCCTCTTCTCAGCGGACTCGGTGAGCCCCATTTCATTCCGAGGTTATGTATTGTAACTTTTGTTTATATTGTGGTCACTTTTTGAGGTATAGTCGGGGGCTTGTTACTGGCACCATCTTTACTCTCGTTTGTATCTTTAAAGGCTCCGTACACACTATGTGGGTTGTATACGGGTGTTGGGAAAGTTAAACCAGTTATGTTGTGTTTGATCACTTGTTCCACTCGAACTATAAGAATTATGTATTTTGAGACTTAAAGGCACAATGGCTAATGAAACGATTTAGTATTGTATGTATGAACTCCCTACTGTATAATTTATGAAATCGTGTCTTTCCCTGATCATAGGTTAGTTGGGTAGAAAGTATCTAACAAGCTTGCTTGACCGGGTTCACTCGGTTGAGCACTGGTCGCGCCTCCCGAGGATGGGGCATGATAGTGTACTCCTGTCACTGATTAATGTCTCCTGCTATGGAACCACCCTCATCCATTAAAGATGCAGCTCCCCCGGGAAAAGGGACGTTATTACAGTCAAATAGCACTATTATGTATAACTAAACAGCCTCGCAATAGAATAAATAATATTACGAGGAGTAACAATCATAAAATCAATGGAAGCGTCGAACAATACAAAAACATCAAGTTAGAACCACATAACTGTTCGAGTAAATTTCCATATTTTTAAGTTGGAGATCCTTAGTACCGATGTATCATCGTTCACAATACCATTATTCACAATACCAATACCAACGTACTTTTAGCACGTAGTCCGATCACGACCCGATCGGCTAGGCCATCTCATTAGATACATAAACCACAATCACTCTCAATACCAATACCACCGTACCTTTAGCACGGAGTCCGATCATGACTCGATCGGCTAGGCATCTCATTAGAGACATCAACCACAATCACAATTTCCAATACAATCACCACTATGTGTGCGGTATGGCGCTCGATCACGATATGATCGGCTAGGCCATCTCATTCGAGACATCAACCTTTTTATATCAGTCATTTCATGTCATACTTCTTTCACATCTTATCATTTCATTGGCACTAGTGGCCACAATTATAAAATCATTCTTGGCACTTGGCCGTATTTCATAATTCAAATTCTTTTTCCACTTTCAAACGTCATCATCGTCATCAACAACAACAAGGCTTTTCAATTCAAGACTTTAAATACTCATGGGAGCAACTAAGAATCTTAGGCACATAGAGACTTTTCACACAATTTGGCATAACAACCTTCATTCGAACTTGACTTGAAGTCTTAAAATTTTCAACACACATCCCATACTTTGAACACATCCTCAAATGATAAGATAATATGATAAAAGCATTTGGAATTCATATTGAACATATATCTTTCAACACAAGCATATTCGGAATGGCCAATTTTATAATGATCAATTCGGGACTTACACAAATTACACGATCACTGTGGGATTAAATTCTAAGAGAAGCGTTTAGCCAACATACCTCAATTGAGCTTCCTTAAACTCTAAAATGTTCCGGAATTCATCGCAACTTCAATCTATTTTAGCAATATACCAAGTTGAACCAAAATTAGGAAAATGATCATGGTTCTAGCTCACTTGAACATTTTATCAAACATTAGGTGTGCATTAAGGTTTCAAGGTCCTTTTATGGAGTATTCTATCATCCCATAACCCATTCCTTACCATGTTTAGCTCACAATCTTCCTACACCCTCTGATAACCCATGCGTGCAAAATAAACAACTCCCCTACCCAAGAATTGTCTTGCTAATTACCCATTTATAGATAAATTTTGAAATGACATCTGTTATTATAGTTCATCCATGTGCCCATGTGGGGTAGATCTGAATTGGGTAGTTGATAATACAGGCTATAATGGGTTGGGTTAATGAGATTTCATGTCTATACCATGTTCTCATGTCTATTTGTACAAGAAATTGCAAAATCTAAGTAGAAACAGAATGTGTGTGCGTAGTTTGTAAAATCTATGCCCGCACTTGAAATTGTTTCTTCCGCAGTTTAGGTGTTATGAGCTGCACTTTAATTGTGCGGACCATAGAAATTTTAAAGGGGTTACACTAAGAAATGTGCGGACTGCAGTTGTATTCTGCGACCGCAAAACTGCCTCTGCACTATCGTAAGAGAGGGGCTTCTGGGCCTTTGATGTTTTTTGATAAATGTGTGTCCGCACTAGTAATTGTGCGGTCCTCACTTCCTATCTGTAGTCGCACATAACAAATCTGCGGATAGCAAATCTCAGTTCCAGCAGCCTGTTATGTTTTTGTAATTTCACCGTGTCCACAATATTCTCCCTTGCCTCCATAAGTCTTGCATATGTTGAATGATAAGTTGCAACTAACAATTTCCTTTCCTTTGATACAGGCAATGGTTCGATCGCACCGCGGTGGTGAAACTACAAAAGGAAAAGGTGAATCTTCAAGGGGTCGAGGTAGAGGTACCTTGCCCCTTGGCCAGTCGAAAACCATTGGGAAGAAGGCCATAACAGGTAGATGGAGAGGTGCAGACCTTTTCGAGTCTTGTTCCTATGTCCCATCTAGGGAAGCTTTGGAGGGAAACTCAGCCTATATACAGAGGGAGCACACACCAACACAGTCTAGGCCATAGGGAAGATTGCATCTCATAGATGAGGCCTCCTTATCTCACATCACTTCTGAGGGGTCAGAGAGTGCTAGCCAGACTTATGATCCAATAGCTTCCCCTGACACAAATGCGCAGACTGTATAGGATATCCCTGATGATGTTAGAGGGGAAGATAATACATCCACGTGTGTGGAGAGATTTAAGGAAAAGGAGATATGGGAGGTTAGGTTTGTTAGCTTGGCAGCCTTCAATGACTTCCGTATGTGGTGGCCAGTATGATCCTTGACACTTGAGAAACAGTTTCCCTAGAAGGATTTGGATAAATACAACCCGATAGTGTTGAGGAAGTTCAGAGCCAGAAATGGCTGGATGTGGTTTACTGAGAGAGTTGAAGGTTCCAAGGAGTACCTCATCTGAGAGTTCTACGCAAATGTTTCTCTAATCAATAAGGGGATGAAGGTGACTAAATTACGCAACCTCAAGATGAGGTTTGATCGACACACGCTAAATGCCTACTTGGGGTTTGAGGACTTGGAGCTAAGGGAGTACCTATAGAAGTGTGCAATGAAAGAAGAAGTCCGACCTTGGCTAACAGAGATCTTAGCACCACCATGGCCACCACCACCATGGATTACTGTTGGGGTTCACATTTAGCAGAACACATTGAGCTTTGAGCTTTTAAGTTGGAAAATCTTTGGTACCATAATTTCGATTACGATTTCCAACACAGTCACCACCATGTCTGCGGTATGGCGTCATATCACAAACCGATCGGCTAGGACGTCTCATGTGAGACATCAACCAAATCACAATTTCAATTACACTTCTAACACAGTCACCGCCATGTGTGTGGCATGGTGCCCGATCACGACCCGATCGGCTAGGCCTTCTCATGTAATACATCAAAAAAATCACAATTTCAATTACACTTCTAACACAGTCACCGCCATGTGTGTGGCATGGTGCCCGATCACGACCCGATCGGGTAGGCCGTCTCATGTGAGACATCACCCTTTTCTATCAATCATCTTGTTTCATATTTCTTGCACATCTCGTTATTTCATTGGCACTAATGGTCACAATTGTATTATTTCTCTTGGCACATTTGTCGTGTTTCATATTTCACAGTTCACATTACGAGATTCGTATTTCATGTTTTGTATTTCTGCACACCTTTTTACTTTCAACCATAATTATGTACTTTCCAACAACAAGCTTTCATTAGCTTTCCTTTGAAACACAACTTGAGGTCAAGGCATTTAGATATGCAAGCCCTACTTTGAACACGTTTGCAAACAGTAGTACAACATAGCATGAGCATTTGAATTACATACTGATCACGGATGGCTTTTGACACCAGCTTATCTGGACAATCGATTCACAATAAGTAACTCGGGACTTACATGTATATTGTGGGGTTAAATTTTAACAGAAGAGTTTAGCCAACATACCTTACTTGAGCTTCCTTAACTCTAAATGTTCCGAAAATCTTAGCAACTGCAATCTATTTTAGAAAAGTAGAAAATTCAACCGAAATTAGGAAGATGATCATGGTTCTAGATCATTTGAGCATTTTATCAAGCACTAGGTGTACTGGCTGAAGACTGAGCATAAGACTGGGATGGCCCTAATGACCCTCCCCTGAATGTTGACCTACCACCACCAAATTAATTCCCAATGTTTCCCACGGACCGGGCATTACTGCTACCCTCTTGCTCAATTATGTTCTTCAACTTACGGTTCTCTGTAGCTTGAGCAAATGGTACCATCTTCCCATACTTCATGTCAGAATTCAAGTTAGCTATAGCGGCTACATTGATAACCAAAGGGCTAAGACCTTGTACAAACCGACGCTATCTAGCCTCCATAGTAGGCAATATGTTAATAGAATACTTGGACAGGCATGTAAACTACATATTATACTCCCACACACTCTTGCTACCCTATTTTAGGTTCTCAAACTCTCGGCAGGCAAACAATAATCCATGAAAGCGTCGAAAAACTCACTCCACCTCGCCGAAGGGCTCCCCTCCTCACGGGAGTCCTCCCATATCTCAAACCAAGAATATGCCACTGCCTTCAGGTGATAGGAGGCCAACTACACTTCCTATGCCTTAGTAGAATGCATAACCCTGAGGGTATTGTGCATCTCATCGATGCAATCCTGGGGATCCTCCTCGGGATCAGTACCCGTGATCACTGGAGGATCTAACTAAAGAAACCTATTAACTCTGGAACCAATAGAGTCCCCTTGCAGACTAGAAGAAGTGGTGGAAACATTCGACATATAGGCCTGGGAAGCCATTATCTGAGCCAACATTAGTATGGCTCTCCTAAGATCCCCATCAGAAACACCTGGACCGCAAGTTGGGTCTGGAGGTGGAACTATAATATCAAGTGGCGGATTCGTTGCATCCTCGTCATGTGTAGGAACTGGTGCACCCTGAGCAATAACTGTACAACCAGGCGGTGTAGTAATCGGTGGAATATCCTCACCCCTCGGGTGTTCACCCGCATCATCAATGATA
>AWOL01S0007848.1:0-19792 GCA_000715115.1 Nicotiana otophora
ACTTAAAACTTTCCATTTTACCCTTAATATGAAGCTTTTATATCCCCACAAATGTTATGACATGTTTAAGACTACAACTTTCGAAAGTCTTCCTTTCTTTCTTAAACTCCATGTCAAGTCAAACTATAACATACAAATTTTAAACTAAGGTAATACTTACTAACCAAACAACTCCATTTGTTCCAATTTATGTGATACTATTTCCTCATTAGTCCGTTCTGAAAAGAATGACACTCCTATATTTGGAAATAATTAATTTCTCATTTTACCCTTAACGAGAAGTTGTCATATACACACACAAATGTTATGACTTGTTCAAAATCACAAGTACAAAAAAGTTTCTTTTCTTTTTTAAAGTCCGTGTTGAATCAAACACTGCCACATAAATTTAGACCGAGGGAATATTTACTAACCAAACTAATATAAGCTTGCAAAATTTAACAAACAGCAAAAATAATAAAATTTACCCCCAAGAGGCAATAGCCTTAGCAGTGTTAACAGGTTCCAAAGGATCAGGAGGAGCAGGATTTCTACTAGTCTTAACAGCACAAAATCTGCAGCCACGTGTACACGTATCTCCCAATAACATAATTGTAGCAGTAGCAATACCATCTCCACCACCATTCCAACACTCTCCAATATTTGGACACTGAGCTTCTTCACATACTGTGTTAAGTTTAAGCCCAGATAATGTTTCCTTCACCTCTTCATATTTTTCCCCTTGTGGGGCTTTTTGTCTTAACCAGCTTGGTTTCTTCACTGCCGGATCTCGACCCGTATATGGACCCATTCCGCCCGGATACGGTGGTGGCCCATTTGTGGGTTGTGATTTGGGTTTCAATTCCAGCGATTCACATCTAATGGTAAATTTGCCCCTTTGTTTTGGGGGTGAAAAAAGTGAAGAATGTGGTGAAATGGGGTTGTGTTTGTTGATGGGTTTATGAAGAGGAAAGTGTAAAGGAGAAGATGAAGAAGAACAAGAAGACATTGGAGAAATGTGAAGAAGATTTTTAAGGTACGAACAGAAATTCTAATTAACGTGAGAAATGTAGAAAGAGGAAGAAGAAGAAGAAGAGGGGTGAAGGAAAGATATGCTGAAAATGGCGGATTTAATTTTGGGATTCTCCATTGAAGTATCCGCCTGCAATTGTGTTAGGTTAGCAATTCAGGAAAGTGGTTACTGAAGGTTGTTTTTTATTTTTATTTTTCCTTTTTTATTTTTTCAAATACTTTTTAAATATTATTCTACTACTCCCTCCATCTCAAAAAATATATTTTTTATTATTACCTATAGTAATTTATATATAGGTTTTACTTACTTAAATTTTATTTCATAAAACTTGAAAAGGTTTAAGCAAATTGAAAAGGAGTATAATTTTTTTTCTTATGTCAAAACATATAGGTTACGGGTTTGTAGGGCTAAAATTACCCTAAATATATATGAACCAAGTCAACATTAAGAAAGCACAGCCACATATCATCAACAGGATATAATAATTTAGCTTTAAAAAGTCGACATCATGAGACCACAACACATTATCGACGAGGTCGGGTGGCTCGACAAAGGACGGAGTCGAGGGCGGGCATTCCCTTTACTGAAGCAGTAACGACTAATTTTAGGTATATGATTCCCTAGAGAATATTCCAATGAATAATCTTCCCAATTGTATTATTTAGGGTTTTGTGGCCTATGTAGCCTTATAAATAGAAAAGACATATAGTCATAGAGGGGATGCAAAACTCATTGTAAAAGACAACACATTGACAATCGAGATCTTTATCTATCTTTTCTCCCACGGTTCAAGGAGGATCCGAATATTCAAAGACTTATCATCACCTATCTTTGTCAGAAGAAATATTAAAGAATCTCACCATTTTCGGGTGACTCACATGTATTTATTTACATAAATACCATTCATTATTATTTACTGTTGTTTAATGCTACCTCCTTTATTCTTGGATCGTTGAATATAGTATTATTGTTACCGTTTATTGCTACTCAAACACTATCTGTGATATCTCACTACAAAATCGGATAAGCCATCTTTTGGATATTAATATTGGTGAAGATTAACTGTATTTTATTAGAAAATCTGATAGTTTAAACCTTGATCTAATTTTGGGTCAAATATGGTTCGAGCTGTGAAATGAGTCATTGATGTTTGCATTAGGGTAAGTTGCCTATATCACGCCCTTTTGAGATGCGGTCTTTCTCCGAACCATGCGTGAACATGAAATACTTTGTGTATTGGTACTGCCTTTCACGTCAAAAAACTAATAAACACGTTTATTTAGTTATCATGAATTATCATGTTATTAGAAGAAAAAATAAAGCTCATCGGGTTGAGGCAGCAAGACATGCAATGAAGATTCTTTTCGAGGTCAAAAATAATGAAATGGCTTAAAGTGGATAAAATTTATTCTCCTTTTGGTTGTATTATTGCATACGGTCAAAATCGAGCTCGTGATGTATTCTAGCCTCCGACATGATAAGCCAGGCTCGAGACATGATAATAAAGGACTGAAGATATTACAGCGGGAATCTCGGCACGTACCGATAAAGAACCGACAATCAGTAAATCGTGAGATTGTTTTACCTTTTATAGAATTGTACTTAAAGTATGACTCTACTATATAAAGGGGATCTGATAATTCATAAAATACGTTGTAGCACACATTCTAAGGCAATATATCATTATTTTTTCCAATATTAGTTCTTTTGCTTTCGTTCATCATGCTTGTTGTTACGAACCCGGATCGAGGGCAAATATTTCATCAAGGCTTAAATCGTGTTCCTCGTGTGGTTCGAGCTTACTTCATCCTTATTTATTTAATTTCTCTTTATTTACTGCTTTGTGTCAAATAGTTCTATGTATCTTTAAAACCACTTACAAATTCAATTGTTATCCGATTTTAAAGGTAATTGGATAAAATTATCAGGCAATGACGGTTGTTCAATTCGTTGAATAAAAATTACTCGCATTCGATATTAACGCAAGATATTATACACGTCTGAAAAAACAAATATCAGTTAGTCATGTTTCTATATTATCGATTTAATTTATAACTCTTAAAGTTAAACTACTCAGATTTTATTTAAGCACCAATTTTTAAAATGTTCGAAACTAAGAAATTATTAGGTAACATTCCTTGTTACGTATATTACGGACATCATCAAACTTTGCATTCTTGATGTCAGACGGGTAAAACTAATATTACAAAATCGATTTAACTCATTATTATATTAGTTAAATCGGTTTAATTGGAAAGTTCAGCAAGTAAATAGATTCCTCAAATTCCTAGAAGAATTTATTGGAAAATTTGATAAGATATTGTTTCTTAGACTAATATGCTTTTGTACCTTTTTGGAAGAAATTATCCATAAGATTTGCATAATAATATAATATTTTTGTGATTCATTACAAATGTTATTTTAGTTGTATGGTCTATTCATTGAAAATTAGAGAAAAAAATAGCCTATGAAATTAATAAAACAACACGAGAGATCTGTGTACGATCATCTTCTTCTATTCAAATCATAACTGATTTCTCCTATTGGTAAGAAGCTATGGAAAGTAAAATAAGTACTCTTAATATAGAATGATGTTCTATAATTTGACTAAGCAATTTTCTCCTTATTAAAGCATTCCCTGAATTTGACCTTTGCCTTGTTTGAGCCGGTTGTGTGAATAACGTCGCAACACTCGCATCGATCTATCTGAAAATAGGAAATAAAAATTACATTAAATATATATTTATTTTCTTTTTATTACAAAGAGAAGAATCTTTAGTTTTATCACTTACTCAGAAATATGTCAGTTATATATTCATTTTTATTTTTTTCTCTTTATCTAACATGATAAAAATAATTTTGCGGCTTTATTTTTATAGTGTATAAAGTCTAGCGACTGAAAATAAAATTAATGAAAAAGCAAAAATAAGATAAACTTACTCGTGTACGTTTTGTTCTAGGAGAGTAGACTTGAATCCTGTTGACATAGTTTGCAGGATGGTTGCCGCCGATCGGACAACCCGGCAACCGCCGTACCGCCGACCGGGAATACGTTGCCCAAATTTCATTTTTATTCCATGTTTCTCCAATAGATTTTAGGAAAAAAACATGGGGAGTTTCACAAGAATCCTTTGCAGACGACCTAGTATTAAACATGTAATACGGAGGATTCTGTGGTTTGTTGTTCCAAGCTTCAAATGTTTCAATAGGGTATTGTAAGTAACTTCTAGGCATAATCTTCTCGTAAATATGAACTGAATATCCAAATGATATTGAAAATGACCAATTACTCGGCTTGTGGTAGCATATGGTTTGTTGTAACATACGAGATTGATCGAATTTTGCCGCTTTCATAAGTTGTTTTGTTGATTGTATACGATCCATTGATGGGAAAATTGGTGCTATGGCATCAAAATGGTGAAGGGACATTAATGGTACTTTAGGATGCGATGATAATAAACCTGAAATATCACCGTGCAAATCGATCTGCAAGAAAATATTAGAGTATTATAAGTCAAACTAACAAAAGGAAATTGAAATACAACTTAATAATATGTATTTCTTTTTCTAAATTAAAAAATATGTCAAAGTAGAAATTGTTTCGCAAATATTTTTTTTTAAAATAACCGTAGTATCCATCTCGCAAATAAATATAGGTCGTGAATTCTCCACTAGATCTAGAAAATAATGGTAGTTAACCCCTTTGTTTTCCAGAAGGTTTATACTCAAAAACTATATAAAGCCTTGGATGGTTTAATTGGCACAAAATCAATGTTACTCTTTTCGTCTCAAAATAATTGTACTATCTCTTCTTTTTCAAAAGTCGATCAAAATATGTTATCCATAATAGGAAGCATTTCAGCATTTGAAGTCATTGTAATTTAATTTCAATGTACGGACCATGTAAAAATATTTACGCAATTAAGTCATTTATATATAGTAATTACAGGTAAATTTCTATCATAAATATTATGAGACACCTGATAAAAATAGGAGTAACTAATTATGATAAGTCAAACTCTACTAATGATGTAAAAAAAAAAACACTCTGATTGAATGAAATTTAAATCCTTATGCAGTAAAACCTCTCTATAACCTCTTCTGTTTCGATATTTTTGGCTGATACAGTGAAATGTTGTTATAAAGAACATATAATATAGCATAACATGAAAAATTGGTTCAAAAGAAAGCACAACCGTTATAGTGAAGTGATAATATAAATGATGATTGTTATAGAGATGTCTGATTTTATAACTATTGTAAGCAGACGACCAATGATTGTGGTATGATGGGTAATATTCCATCACCCTTAAGCAGGTGCCATAAATTCGAGCCCAATCAACTTTTCGGCCCTTATAATGGGCTTTAAGGGGTGCAAATCCGAATTAGTCGGGGTTCCAATATGGATATAGGAGGGTAGAAAAAAACTAGTGTAAGCATTCAAAATTCCCTGTCTTTTCAAAGGTTTGACCAATTATATCTTTTCTTTTTTGCCTTTAATTTTTTATTTTTATTTTTTGGATGTGGACTTTTCTTGAACTTTGAAGAAGAAAACATACCTGGTGAAGACCTTTAAGGGGAGAAAAACTAACTCCAAGATCTACAATACAAGCCATAGTAATTTGATCAGCAGATCTCAAGAATGGATATCTTCTTAAACAACTCTCCATATCTTCAGCCAATGCTTTTGCCAAAGGATAACTCAAAATAAATCCAGCACCACCAAAACCTTGACTAAAAGAATACCAAAAATTTGACAAAATATACTCAGATTGACCCCCAAAATAATAATACTGCGTATGATCATACTGCGCAAGAACATCAACTATATTTTCCACGAAAAATATCGAGTCGTCGTCGCCCATAACTACCCATCTTACACCTTCATGTTCTTCTCTAAACAATTCCATTATACCATGGACCATTCTAGCCATAATTGGTGCAACATGTTGAGTTTCTTGAACTAATTTTGTAATATCATCAGATATTCTATAAGGTGGTGAATTTTTAGACCATGGTAATAAATTCCACTTAGGTTTCTCATCAAGAAATAAATAACCCCTTGTAATTTTTGGCCTCCACCAAGATTCAATATAAGATTTCCTATAATGCCATGCTTTTTCAGAACCAAGAAGTCCAAAAACTAAGTGGCTAAGATTTGTGGGGTTTGTGTCATTTGATGAAATGAAGTGAGAAATAGATGAATTCGGATTTGGATTTGGATTTGTTAATCTTGAACTTGAAGTTTCTAAGAACTCAGAAGGTGAACAATTAGGATCTTTGAAAAGGAAAATTGAAGCCAAGTAAAGAACTATACCTGAGAATAGAACAACTTTGCAAAGACCAGACACAAAATACTTGTCAAATAAAGATACAAAATTCTCTTTCACTGTATTGAACTTAGAAGCAAATAAAGATAACATTTTTTTTTGTTTTTGAAAGAATGAATTCTGAAGCAAAATGAAACTTTCTATGTCACTTTAGAATATAAAGATCAAGGCTGGCTGCTAGAAATAAATTGTTTACTATGTTTCATATATTATATTATTTTATTAATTCTATAATTGGTTGCTTCCCAGAATTTGTATGTTGACTGGTTTGCCAACTTGGAATATAAGGATAATTTAATTTCTTGAAGTCCTTTACAAGGAAAGATATAGAATATTGTGATACTAGTTTCCAAATCCTACTGATAACTGATTATTTGTAATCCAATGGCATATTCTTGAAAGGTAACTGAAAAAGCCATATCAAGGAAAATAATGATGAAAAGCAATTTTCATTAGAGCAGGTAGATTAAAAAAAATATAAACATATAGTATATTAAATAAATATATACATGGTAGAGAAAGTGCAAATATTTACATGTAATACAAGACTTGTAATTAGTGATCGTTTATATAGTAGGTGGTAAGCGCCTACAAGTGCGGCAGAACTCAATAATTTTGGTTCAAACTCTATATTTGTTTTAAGAAATTTATTATATATATAAATTATGAATTTATAATGTAGTTACTTAAAAAGATTTGTATCTTGAACTTATAAACTTCAAATTCTATTTCCGTCTCTGACACTAGTAAGCAGAAAAGAACCATTGTCGTTAGAAATAATCAACCGAAAAGATTAACGTCAAAATTAGAAATTACAAGATGAAAACCGTACCTTGACAATATTATATTATCATTCAGAGAAAAACAACTAATTATAATAATTAGACTATGACTAGTGACTATGATATAATATAAATTCAAGACTGTTTTCTTTTTATATTAATTTGCTATTGGTAAAGGAGCAATTTAATTGCTACTAATAGTAAATTTCCATCAAATATCTTAACTTTAAAGGTCATCAATTTTGAATTATGGCTGAAAAAACACANTGTTAGAGTGAAGTGATGTTATAAATGATCACTGTTATAAAGATGTCTGATTTTATAACTATTGTAACTTGTAAGCAGACGACCAATGATTGTGGTATGATGGGTAATATTCCATCACTCTTAAGCATGTGTCATAAATTCGAGCCCAATCAACTTTTCGGCCCTTATACTGGGCCTTAAGGGGTGCAAATTCGAATTAGTCGGGGTTCCAATACGAATATTGGAGGGTAGAAAAAAACTAGTGTAAGCATTCAAAATTCCCTGTCTTTTCACAGGTTTGACCAATTATATCTTTTCTTTTTTGCCTTTAATTTTTTTTTTTTTTTGGGATGTGGACTTTTCTTGAACTTTGAAGAAGAAAACATACCTGGTGAAGACCTTTAAGGGGAGANCGTTATAGTGAAGTGATAATATAAATGATGATTGTTATAGAGATGTCTGATTTTATAACTATTGTAAGCAGACGACCAATGATTGTGGTATGATGGGTAATATTCCATCACCCTTAAGCAGGTGCCATAAATTCGAGCCCAATCAACTTTTCGGCCCTTATAATGGGCTTTAAGGGGTGCAAATCCGAATTAGTCGGGGTTCCAATATGGATATAGGAGGGTAGAAAAAAACTAGTGTAAGCATTCAAAATTCCCTGTCTTTTCAAAGGTTTGACCAATTATATCTTTTCTTTTTTGCCTTTAATTTTTTATTTTTATTTTTTGGATGTGGACTTTTCTTGAACTTTGAAGAAGAAAACATACCTGGTGAAGACCTTTAAGGGGAGAAAAACTAACTCCAAGATCTACAATACAAGCCATAGTAATTTGATCAGCAGATCTCAAGAATGGATATCTTCTTAAACAACTCTCCATATCTTCAGCCAATGCTTTTGCCAAAGGATAACTCAAAATAAATCCAGCACCACCAAAACCTTGACTAAAAGAATACCAAAAATTTGACAAAATATACTCAGATTGACCCCCAAAATAATAATACTGCGTATGATCATACTGCGCAAGAACATCAACTATATTTTCCACGAAAAATATCGAGTCGTCGTCGCCCATAACTACCCATCTTACACCTTCATGTTCTTCTCTAAACAATTCCATTATACCATGGACCATTCTAGCCATAATTGGTGCAACATGTTGAGTTTCTTGAACTAATTTTGTAATATCATCAGATATTCTATAAGGTGGTGAATTTTTAGACCATGGTAATAAATTCCACTTAGGTTTCTCATCAAGAAATAAATAACCCCTTGTAATTTTTGGCCTCCACCAAGATTCAATATAAGATTTCCTATAATGCCATGCTTTTTCAGAACCAAGAAGTCCAAAAACTAAGTGGCTAAGATTTGTGGGGTTTGTGTCATTTGATGAAATGAAGTGAGAAATAGATGAATTCGGATTTGGATTTGGATTTGTTAATCTTGAACTTGAAGTTTCTAAGAACTCAGAAGGTGAACAATTAGGATCTTTGAAAAGGAAAATTGAAGCCAAGTAAAGAACTATACCTGAGAATAGAACAACTTTGCAAAGACCAGACACAAAATACTTGTCAAATAAAGATACAAAATTCTCTTTCACTGTATTGAACTTAGAAGCAAATAAAGATAACATTTTTTTTTGTTTTTGAAAGAATGAATTCTGAAGCAAAATGAAACTTTCTATGTCACTTTAGAATATAAAGATCAAGGCTGGCTGCTAGAAATAAATTGTTTACTATGTTTCATATATTATATTATTTTATTAATTCTATAATTGGTTGCTTCCCAGAATTTGTATGTTGACTGGTTTGCCAACTTGGAATATAAGGATAATTTAATTTCTTGAAGTCCTTTACAAGGAAAGATATAGAATATTGTGATACTAGTTTCCAAATCCTACTGATAACTGATTATTTGTAATCCAATGGCATATTCTTGAAAGGTAACTGAAAAAGCCATATCAAGGAAAATAATGATGAAAAGCAATTTTCATTAGAGCAGGTAGATTAAAAAAAATATAAACATATAGTATATTAAATAAATATATACATGGTAGAGAAAGTGCAAATATTTACATGTAATACAAGACTTGTAATTAGTGATCGTTTATATAGTAGGTGGTAAGCGCCTACAAGTGCGGCAGAACTCAATAATTTTGGTTCAAACTCTATATTTGTTTTAAGAAATTTATTATATATATAAATTATGAATTTATAATGTAGTTACTTAAAAAGATTTGTATCTTGAACTTATAAACTTCAAATTCTATTTCCGTCTCTGACACTAGTAAGCAGAAAAGAACCATTGTCGTTAGAAATAATCAACCGAAAAGATTAACGTCAAAATTAGAAATTACAAGATGAAAACCGTACCTTGACAATATTATATTATCATTCAGAGAAAAACAACTAATTATAATAATTAGACTATGACTAGTGACTATGATATAATATAAATTCAAGACTGTTTTCTTTTTATATTAATTTGCTATTGGTAAAGGAGCAATTTAATTGCTACTAATAGTAAATTTCCATCAAATATCTTAACTTTAAAGGTCATCAATTTTGAATTATGGCTGAAAAAACACATGTAAGAGTTTACTTAAAATATTTATTTAGTAAGAGTTTTATAAAAATTCAGTGGTCAAAATATTACAACCAGAATAGCTAGTGAGGAAAATGTGTCTTATCCAATATATGAATAAAGTGAAAGCCTTTGTGGAAGTCATTGACATTGACATTAATATAAAGTGAAAAATAGGCCAAATTAACTAGACAAGTTGGGCTGCTATTATTGGCACTACATACAAGAAATTTTTAGAGGTGATAATCTACAATGATTTATGTGGTATATAAATATCAAACTCTAGGAAAAAATTAATTAAATACTCTATTATTCCAAACAATAAAAAAACTAGATATTCAATTTTGAAAAGAAAAAAAAGGAATAGAAAAGTTTTTTAATCCAAATTTTTGTTGCCCCTAGTTAACTCCTTCATTTTCAAGAAAACAATTTATGATAGAGACGGGAAAAAATATTTACCTCGCAAGTGATATTTACAGCAGACTGATCAATTTAACTATAAGATTCACAAATTACATCTTTTGTTAGATTAACACGTGCATTAGGTGTAGAATCGAATACCTCTGAAATCGATTATTAATTCTTTACAGGCCTAAATATTTTCATTGACCTTTAAAAATTCGATGATAACAACTGTCTTAATATTATCAATTGCGATTAAGAGAATATATATAGATGCATAAAGAAAAGAAGAATATGGAAAATAATTATAGTTCCATTAATCCTAAAAGAAAAAAAAACTATAGAATAAGATAAATTATGAAAGGAGTTAAATAATGTGGGTTTTGTAATTCTTAGTTTGCACGTTAAAAGCAACTTTTTTCTTGAATTCTGATCACTGACCCGCAGTAGAAGGATCTGAGAATCAGAATCCACTCAAATCTCATCCTATTTATTAGTAAATTTTTTGATTAATTTCTTAATCAGATATAGATGTTTGACTTTATCATCTAGGCGATTTCAAGAATATTTTAAAAAAAGTAGGTCTATATTTCTGATTAATTAATAAATGACGTAGCATTTTATTAAAGTGATGACAAGGTGGGTTGCTCTGATGGTAAGCACCCTCCACTTCCAACCAAGAGGTTGTGAGTTCGAGTCACCCCAAGAGCAAGGTGGAGAGTTCTTGGAGGGAAGGATGCCGAGGGTCTATTGGAAACAGCCTCTCTACCCCAGGGTAGGGGTAAGGTCTGCGTACACACTACCCTCCCCAGACCCCACTAGTGGGATTATACTGGGTTGTTGTTGTTGTTNAGAATCAGAATCCACTCAAATCTCATCCTATTTATTAGTAAATTTTTTGATTAATTTCTTAATCAGATATAGATGTTTGACTTTATCATCTAGGCGATTTCAAGAATATTTTAAAAAAAGTAGGTCTATATTTCTGATTAATTAATAAATGACGTAGCATTTTATTAAAGTGATGACAAGGTGGGTTGCTCTGATGGTAAGCACCCTCCACTTCCAACCAAGAGGTTGTGAGTTCGAGTCACCCCAAGAGCAAGGTGGAGAGTTCTTGGAGGGAAGGATGCCGAAGGTCTATTGGAAACAACCTCTCTACCCCAGGGTAGGGGTAAGGTCTGCGTACACACTACCCCTCCCCAGACCCCACTAGTGTTATACTGGGTTGTTGTTGTTGTTGTTGTTGTTGTATTTTATTAAAGTGATCACGTCAAGTGCATCCTAGATGCCAAGTTGGCTGAAAACGATATATATTTTCTTGATATTATTTTTTTATTAAAAAATTAACTTAAATAGCAAGCAGTTCACTCAACCGCTTAAACTAAAAATAGGTGGTAATGTATTATATATAAATATTCATATATAATATATATAACCATATATGATTGATATATAGATTATAATATATGTATACCAGCTAAGAAACGTAAACAACTAATCCAATCAACTATTTATCAACAACAACAATTACCCAGTAATAATTTCACTGGTGGGATTTGGGGAGGGTAGAATGTACGCAGACATTACCCCTACCCTTCCGGGGTAGGAAGCTATTTCTGGGAGACCCTCGGCTCAAAGACAAAAGATCTGTAATAACACAAAAATCAAAAAAATAATATCAGCACTGTAAGAGACAACAAATAAGTGGAAGGACAATAATTATGGTAATAATAAAAATTAAAAATAAAAATAAAAATAAAAATAGTGTGATGAAACAAAAACCGCTAGCAATCCTAGACAAAACACTATCAGACTAGCCGAAACAACGAAGAAAAAAACGAAGCTTAAGAATATTTATATAAAGATGTTTTTTTAATTCTCCAATCGTTTTCAACATAAGCTTAAGAAAAAAACAAAAGGATGATAGAGTATTCCAGCTAGGGGTTTTCCGTGGGGCCAATACAAAAGAGACCAAGACAAAGAAATTAACTATATATACTTATGTGTCAATCTTGATACAACAACAACTTAATATAATCTCATTAGTGGATTGGGAAGGGCAGTGTGTACGTAGACCTTACCTCTAACATGAGATAGAGCGGCTGTTTCAATAGAAACTCGGCATCCTTCCCTCCAAGAACTCCCCCACCTTGCTCTTGGGGTGACTCGAACTCACAACCTCTTGGTTAAAAGTGGAGGTTGCTTATCATCAGAGCAACACCTCTTGTCTGAGTGTCAATCTTGATAGTTATATGCATTGCTCTCTTTATTTAATTTTATGTGAGTTAAAGTTGGAAAGTGAGATTAACAATGATATGAAATTCAAAAATAAGATAAATAATTGTAAATGAGACTCGGGAGTGAATAACGACTAAAATTTGATTGGACAGAAAAAGAGAAAAGTATATAGAGATCATAAGCTTACATATGCATATATAAAATTTGAGGGAATATTAAATGGACATTTTTTTCTTTTGACCCCGTTAAGAAAATCTAAGTATTGTTCAGGACATCGTCAAAATTTTCTTCTTCTTCTCCTTCTCCTTCTCCTTCTCCTTCTTTCTACTTCTACTTCATCTTCTTCTTCTTCTCCTTCATATCTCTTTCGTTCGTCTTCTTCTTCCTATAGATTATGAGCACACAACTAATAATTCGAATTGATTTGGTTGGGAAAAAAATTTAAAAATAGTATCATGTTGGATTTTGTTTGCTGAAATTTTTTTATTTAAGAAGAAAAAGTGGATCTACTAATTTTTGAAGGTTTATGTAAGATTTGAATCCAGCTAATAGAAATTGAAGGGATTAATATTAGAACGTTTTATATCAAATTGTGGAGTTGATTTTGATCAATGTTAAAGCAAAAATGTATTAGTGGGTTTTACCCATCGTGTTATGATGATCGTCTGAATTTTGACTAGAAATTCTGACGATCACCAAAAATTTCAGTCACAGCGTCAACAAATCTTGGCGACCCGTCCAGATAACTGCAAAATCTTGGTAATTGCAATATTATACACAATATTTTATGGTGCACAAATCAAACATGAAATGTTGGCCATAGCTAGCAGTGTACTTCAAAATTCTAACGCAGTACTATTTTTCTAAAACAACTTAATGGGATTAAAAATTAAATGGTAACACTAAATAATCCTAGTTATTCAAATCATGTTCATTGTTTACTTTTTCTAGTCATATACATAGATTATACATAATTATACACATATAATACATAAATTATGCATATATTATACCTCCACCTGCCTATTTTTTGCTTAAGTGATTGGGTGGAGTGGGGTGAAATTCAAAAAATAACCAGATTTATAAGTGGCAATTGAAAAATAGCCATAATTTCAAAAGTAATCGAAATTTAGACATTTTTCATGTAGAGATAAATCTGAACGAAAACACTGTTCAAAATCCTGAAAATATTCTAGCACAATATACTGGAGTTCAAAGTTTTTACATGTGAACTTCCAACATAATATACTGGAACTATGCTGGAACTCCATCATAATATACTGGAGTTCCAGCATAATACACTGGTCCACTATAATATGCTGGAAGTTTATACACAAGTGCTCTAATCTCCAGTATATTATGTTGAAACTTTTCGTGTATTGGAGTTCCAGCATGTCACGACCTAATTTTCCCTCTGTTTGGGTATCATGATGGCACCTAGTCTTAGGAACTAGGTAAGCCTAACAATAATTAAAACAACAACATTATTAAATAGAATCTCTTAAAATTCCCAAAACCGGTAGTACAAGTTATAAGTTCTATAGAGTGTTTGCTAGAAAACTTCTAAATACAACTGTCCAGAAATAAAAATAAACAGTACAAAACGAAAAGTCGAAGGTGACTCCGAAGCCTGCGAACGCAGCGGTAGGTTTACCTTGAGTCTCCGCAGTAACAGTCCACACAACTAGCTAACGAACAATTGCCTGGATCTGCACAAAACAAAATGTGCAGAAGAGTAGCATGAGCACACTACAGCGGTGCCCAGTAAGTATCAAGACTAACCTCTGTGGAGTAGTGACGAGGAACAGTCAAGACACCCACTGGTCTAATAAACTGAACAAATATAAGTACATGAACAACAGAAGTATGATGTCTACATAAAGACTATGCAATATGACTCACAGTACAGTAATGGCAATAAGGAAGGAAACAATAAGTATCAGCGAAATATCATGAAAATTACACAGAAAGGTGAATGGAATACAACCTAAGTCCAGAATCACAAATACAACAAGGACAAATAATAACTCAGCAACTACAACCGCTCTTACATCAAGTTTTAGTCAGCAACTCCACGAGGTACCGAACCTCGGACAAATCACAACTTACGGGTCTCAATACCTGAACTCTAATACTTGGCATCATGTGCCTTCATAACATCTCATAACCGCACTGACGACTCACGTGCCAATATAGTCATTCTCACATAGAAGACAAGTAAACAAGAGTGAGCATCTATGTTCAACAATATGAAGAACACCTCTTATCCGATAAGAGTGCTTAACTACGTGTATGCTTGTGCAAGTGTACTACCATAGTCCATATCAGCAATTAAGCATAAGAAAAAAGAACAGACATCACGTAGAATATTTTCTCACAACTTTCACAAGATAAAGCTTACACAGGTACGTATACCACTATACAAATATCAACAACAAGAATGCCCCCGGTCCACAAATCATCACAAATCAACCCTGACACAGCCCACCTTGTCCCGCCATGTGTGCAATAGTAATATAAATGCCCGCCTTGTCTTGCCACACGTGCATAACAATGTTCCTACCTTGTCTCACCACATGCGCAACCCGCATATATATATATATATATATATATATATATATATATATATATACCGCCTTATCACGCCGTATGTGCAATTATCAATAGTAACAATAGCACGGCAGAAACCACGGTAGAAACCTCGCGCATCACAATAATAACAACCTCACGGTAGAAACCTCGTGCATCACCACAACAAGTACTACATCAACAACGACAATAATACAAAGTACGACAAGTAAATCAACTCAAGAACTTTAATTCACAAAGAAACGGTAGAACCAATTCACAAGGAATAACCACAGTAAAGAATGCTAGGCGTAAAGAGAACAACTCAACAAAGAAAAAACTAATATGTAGCAACGATCCCACAATATACACTTCAACAACAGGGAAGCTAACACGAATCAAATAATGATAAATAAAATAAGTCGACGAAGATATAGGATATCTAAACTTCTTTTAAGGTTGAGAAAATTACGAAAGATATTCAACAATTCAATTAAGGATAAGCAGCGAAAAAATAATCATAACCTCAACTAAGACTGAACAATTATAGGATAAAATAATATAAATTCCAAATAAAGATAAGCAGTTATGAAAAGATAGCATGGCTATAAAAGAGATAACAGTTTCAATTAAGGCACATATGAATCAAGTAACAATAATAGTGGATCATGAAGCAATTGATTCTAATTAAGCAGGTAGATATGAATCTAGTAATTAAGATATATAATTATAACAAGAACAACTGCATATTCAATGAATACAAGGACCTAAGAACCCTAAAAGGCTAACTTTCCACAAATAAATCCGTGCACGTACTCGTCACCTCGTGTACATAGACTACGATCAACATAGAAGACTCAAATCCTAAGGGGAAGTCCCCCCCACAAGGTTAGACAAGATACTTACCTCGAACCAAGCTCAAACAATCGGTCACAATGCCTTTTCCATGAATATCCGGCTCCGAATTGCCCAAATCTAGCCAAACACAATTGCATAACATGAATACAACAATAATAGACTCATTTAATCAATGAAATCAATATTTTAACAAAAATTCCGAAATTCACCTTAAAAAGTCGTCCCGAGCCCACATCTCAGAATCGGATAAAAATCATAAAATACAAACACCCATTCACTCACGAGTCCAACCATATAAGAATTACTCAAATCCGACCATAAATCCCCCTTCAAAACTCAAATCTTTATTGAAGAAGTTCTTCCAATTTTTTCCAATTTTAACCCCAAATATCCAAAATTAAATGGAGAAACAACTATAGATTAATGCAATAAAACCAAACTCGAGTAAGAAATCGTTACACACAAGATTCCTCTGAAAATCCCTCAAAGAATCGCCTTCTCCCGAGCTAAAAATCAAAATGGAGTGAAAATGAACTAACCCTCGATTCCAACCCCTTTCTGCCCAGCGATCCTCGCACCTGCGATCATTTCTCGCACCTGCGCCTACCGCACATGCGATCTAACCAGTCGCACCTGCAGAAGTCACTAACTCCTACAGCCTCTGCCCCGGTGAGCCTTCTGCGCATCCGCGGGCATCGCAGATGCGGAACTTCCTCGCACCTGCGACCCCAGGCCAACTCTCAATTCTCGCATCTGCGCTTTCATCTCCGCACGTGCGAGTCCGCTGATGCGCACAAATTCTCTACACCTGCGGAGACTGCCAAGTCCAGCTTTTCTCGCACTTGCACCTCCATCTTCGCACCTGCGACCATCGCACCTGCGCCCAAGGTCTGCAGATGCGATTACATTAGAACTCAGACCTCCCCAAAACCATGTAAATCATCCATAACTCGTCCGAAAAACACCTAGGGCCCTCGGGACCCCGTCCAAACATACCAACAAGTTTTATACCCTAACACGGACCCGCTTGAGGTCTCAAATCACATCAAACAATGTTGAAACTATGAATCGCACCATGAATCGAACTTATAAATTTTCAAATCTTTCAACTTTTAAAACCCGTACCGAAACCTATCAAATCAACCCGGAATGACATCAAATTTTGCAGGCAAGTCCCAATTAACATAACGGAGCTATTTCAACTCTCGGAATCGCATTCCGACCCCGATATCAAAAAGTCCACTTCCGGTCCAAATCTCCAAAAATTTAACTTTCGCCATTTCAAGCCAGAGTGCCTCCACCAAATTGACTTTGGGACTTATTGTGAAGCTCCAACCAAGCAATATTCTTGTAAAAGCAAGCACCTTTCCACTCCAGTATATTATCTGAAGCATCCCCAATAAAAGTGGGCATGAGGTCCACAGCACTGTGGAGAGAGTTGAGGATAGGCCAAGAGACCTGTCTTGGTAAAAATGGCAGAATATCCTTTGGATGAAATGGTACTTTGAACCCATCTATCTGCCGCCATGGCAATAAACAGCAGAGGAACAAGAAAGTGATTAATAGGCTGTGATTCTTCAATATAACAGCAGCCATGGCTTTCTTCTGTGGAAGATTCTTTGTCCAATACTATGTTTATTAGGAAAATGGTTGTTCCACATGCTTCTAAGTTCTAACTTTATTTCATTCATTAACTTACAAATAGATATTTCTTTCCAATTTCATTTATTTCGATTTTCTGACCCATCATTTGTTCAGTTTCATTAATTCTTTAATCCTACAGACCTCGGATTTACAGTCCGGACACACTCCTAAGTCCAAAATCACCCAACAGAGCTAATAGAACCGATGGAACTCCATTCCGGAGTCATCTTCACATAGTTCCGACTACGGTCGAAATCCTAAGACTTAAACTTCCGTTTTAGGGACTAGGTGTCCCCAATCACTCTAAAACATCCGGTAACCGAATTCAACCACCCACGCAAGTCAATACACATAATCTGAAGCTGCTCAGGGCCTTATGCCGTCGGACGAGACTTAAATTCTTAAAACGACCGACCGGGTCGTTACACAGCATAATACGTTGGAAGTTCATACACAGATGCACCAATCTCCAGTATATTATGGTGGAACTTTCCGTGTTGCAGCAAAATAATGGTTATTTTTCAATGACTTTGTAAACGCTGTCTATTTTTCAATTACCAATCCGAAAACTGGCTAGCCCGTGCTATTTTTACGGTGGGTTACGATTTGGGTTAATTACGAACCCACAAATATGGGCCTAAATTACAGTTCTGAAAGCCCAGACGAGCTACCCTACTTCTGAGTTGTAACAGGCTTTCTTTTGTGGCCCAATCAGAGATGGAGAACCTCGGCCCAAATTTCAACAAAAAGTTTTGAAGCCACAATCTCAATAGTACGGTGGGTTAAGGTTTAGTGCTACGAACCATAAAGTTTATCCCATTAAATTTATATTCCGAATTCACCTATCGACGACTCTTATAGTGTATCTGAAGTGTCATTGCATTTCTCAAGCTTTATCTATCTATCTATCTATCTATCTATCTATCTATCTATCTATCAATACTATATTAAAAGCACGAAGGTCCTATCGAAATGTCGTTCACCTTTTTTTACCATTCATAAGTACTTTATATGTTGCATATACTTGTAATTGTAATCATCAATTTTTTTGGCCAAAATCAAAAATTGTTGCGTGCTTCCTTTTAGGTTTAGAATTCTTTAGAATTTACACTGCTTAGGATTCTTGCCTTACGTTTTTTTTCCTTTGGTTTTGTTTCCTTTAGTTTTAGGATTCTTGAATTTTTGTTTCCTTTACTTTTAGGATTCTTTGGATTCTTTCGTTTTGATTATGGTATTGTTTTTTTTCTATTATTTTTTTTGTATCGGTTTAAGATGTAATTTTTATTGTCTCTTTTGTGTAGGTATAGGATTTAATTTAATATTGATTTATCGATCATAGTTTATGGTAACATTGTGTCTCACTTTATTTATGTTTAGGATTCAATTTAAGTTTCTAAAATTTTAGAATCGAAATAGTTAAACATAAGGAGGGGCTAATCACTTCTATAAAAGAAGTCATTATTCTACATTCTTTATTACAAATTTTATCGCAAACTACCCCCTAGATGTGACTGGCACCCAACTAACACCACCTGCCAGGCGAACCATACTTCCATACCTTAGCCATTAATTTGCAGCATTTGATTAATTAAATGAGTATCCAAATAATTAGATAGTTAATTACAAACAATAATATCTCGAATATTAAAAACTCTAGCTCAAATCCCACACTAGACCATGGAGCATCTAAGCGAATTACAAAAGATATCATATGAATAAATGATAAAGACTCTTTTGGAAGTCTCCACGAACAATGTGGCGACTCACCTCAATAACTGAATCAACTCTATCGAACTCGTCAGCTACTAGCTCCGTCTTCACCAATTATATCTGCATAGACATGCAGGTAAGGAGTGAGTTATGCGTAAATATAACCCAGTAAGATCCTTGACCCGCCACTCTGAATATCACTAAAATAAGTGTTAGAAAATACAAACACACCACAACAAGAACAATATACTAAACATGATAATTATACCGTAACACAATATATAGGTATTAACAGAGTTAACAACAGTTAACTAACAAGATGTCACGACCTAAAAATCCCACCACATGCGTCGTGATGGCACCTAGTCTCTAAGACTAGGTAAGCCGATTTCAATTACATTTTTGGAGC
>AWOL01S0007852.1:0-15237 GCA_000715115.1 Nicotiana otophora
TATTATTTTTTGTAATGACCCTCTTCTATAAAAGGGGGAATCCTTATAAGCTAATGGGGAGAGGCAAAAAACTCACTTATCATATTGAAAGATATCCCTTTGTGTTTGCTTTACTTTATCTCATTCATTCTTATTGCCTACTATTTGCATTCTCATAGTCAAGAATATACGTATCTCTATTTCTCTACATGATTTATATCGAATTGTATCGCATACCCTTAGAACCATACACAAAAGCTAACGTTATCTGATTTTTTCAATAAACAGTTTGGCGCCCACCGTGGGGCTAAGGGTAACAGTGATCGTTTGATACAAATCTAAAGTACACACCAGCTTGCAACTTCAAATCAGCAATGGCTTTACCTATCGACCACGAGGCCGGCCTTCAAGATGAAACCAATAACTTGGCACCGGGGCCGGAAGGCCAATTAACGATGGCACCGAGGCGCGAATCGAAGTACCCGAAATTTGAGCCGAAATACCATTGGATGTCAATTCACAAATAGCTTTGGAGGCGAATCAGCATTCCGAACCGGAAAGAAGCATTCAGGGCGGTACTTGATCCGTAGCCCGAGACACCTAAAACGCGATGGAAATTGGGGCCAGCTTACGTATAATCTTCGAGATGCTTCAAACCCAACAAGTAGCGATAGCCCAGTTACAGAGCCAAACTCGCGCACAAAGCAGGCCGGATTCCAATCCACTTTGAGAAATCACCCCCAGAACAGAGCCCGCCATAGTGAAATCAAACGAGCAAGAATCAGAGACTACTCCCAAAATTACTAAATTGCTCGAGGAACTCACAAAATGAGTCGAAGCCAACGACAAAAGAGTGGAAACATACAATGCCAGGGTCGATCAAATCCCGGGGGCTCCACCAATGATAAAAGGGCTTGATTAGAAAATATTCATACAAAAGCCTTTTCCCTCGAGTGCGGCACCGAAACCAATCCCCCAAAAATTTTGTATGCCGGAAATTCCCAAATATAACGGTACGACCGATCCTAACGAACATGTCACCTCTTACACATTTTTCATCAAAGGTAACAATTTGGAGGATGATGAAATCAAATCCGTGTTGTTAACAAAGTTCAGGGAGACCCTCTCGAAGGGAGCGATCATCCGGTATCACAATTTACCATCAAATTCCATCAATTCTTTTGCTAGGTTAGCAGATTCGTTCGTAAAGGCACATGCTGGTGCCATAAAGGTCGCAACAAGGAAATCAGAGCTCTTCAAAGTAAAGCAAAGGGAGAATGAAATGCTCAGGGAATTCGTATCCCGATTTCAAATGGAACGCATGGAATTACCAACGGTCACAGATGATTGGGCCGTACAAGCTTTCACCCAAAGGTTGAACGAGCTAAGTTCGACAGCATAACATCGGCTGAAGCAAAATTTGATCGAGTATCCAGCGATGACTTGGGCAGATGTACACAACTGATACCAATCAAAAATTAGGGTCGAGGATGATCAATTGGGAGCTCCGTATGGACCCGTGCATCAGAACAGGACAACTACTAAAAACCAAAAGGGAATCGACTAAGAACAAAGGTTGAACAGTGACCGATATCGACCGTACGTCGTAGATCGGGTGAACAACGGTTCAGCACGCAATATAGTTTGGAACAATCGAAGGATTGATTGAGGGAAAAATTCTCGGGGTCTTATGAGTAAGAGCGGCTTCGATAAATATGCTGATCCTATAGAAGCACCTCGATTATCAGAATATAACTTCAGCGTTGGTGCATCCGCTATCGTGTCGGCCATCGGACGCATTAAAGATACTAAATGGCCTCGACCCATGCAGACCGATCCTGCCCAAAGAAATCCTAATCAAACATGCAAATATAGTGGTACCCATGGCCACAGAACGGAAGATTGCAAGCAACTAAGAGAGAAAATAACCCGCTTATTTAACAAGGGGCACCTTGGGGAATTTCTGAGTGATAGGGCGAAGAACCATTTTAAAAACAAGGATTTAAGCAAGCAAAATGAGCAAGAAGAACCGCAGCACATCATTCGCATGATCATCGGCGGCATCGATACCCCTTAGGGACCAGTGCTTAAAAGCACTAAAACATCGATTGTGAGGGAAAAGCGATCTCGAACTCAAGATTATGCACCCATGGGGACTTTGTCCTTCGATGATGAAGATGTAGAAGGGATCATACAACCTCATAACGATGCACTGGTAATATCCGTACTCATGAATAAAACTAAAATTAAGTGTGTGTTAATCGATCCAGGTAGCTCGGCCAACATTGTCCGATTGAATGTAGTTGAGTAGCTTGGCCTATAGGATCCGATCGTACCTGTAACTCTGGTTCTAAACGGGTTCAATATGGCATGTGAAACCGCCAAAGGTGAGATAATCCTAACAATAAACGTGGCCGGAACCATCCAGGAAACAAAGTTTCACGTGATCGAAGGTGATATGAGATACAACGCTCTTTTCGGAAGGCCATGGATCCACAACATGAGAGCTGTACCTTCAACCCTACACCAGGCCCTCAAATTCCCGACATCGAGAGGTGTCAAAACGGCATACGGAGAATAACCAGCCGCAAAGGAAATGTCCGTCGTCGAGGAAGCTAAACCAATGTCCTCACCTTTGCCGATAAAAGGATCGGGTTCGGAAGGAGAACGGGACACCAAATAGCAATCACAGACATCGGCTTCGACTCCAGATAACCAAAAGATCGAAGAGGATGATGATCAAGGTCCCTTGATCTTTCATGATTACCGATGACTCCGACGCTACCAAATCAACAATCGAGGAACTAGAGAAAGTCACATTAGTCAAGCACTAGCCCGAGCGAAAGGTACACTTGGGAACGGGGTTGAGCCCCGAACTCAGGAAGAAACTCATTCAATTTCTTATCGATAACATCAATTGTTTTGCCTGGTCCCATTTAGATATAACAGGGATCCCGTCGGACATAACGACGCATTCATATAGGACATCCCGCCGGCCACGAGATCCTCACTTTTCTCAATGCCTATTCCGGATAATCAAATCCAGATGAACCCGGAGGACCATGAAAAGACTTCATTTGTCACCAAATATGGAACGTATTGTTATAATCTGATGCCCTTCAGGCTAAAGAATGCAGGGGCTACTTACCAACGCCTAGTAAATAAAATGTTCGAAGAATAAATAGGAAAGTCAATGGAAGTTTATATTGATGACATGCTAGTTAAATCCCTGCGCGCAGAGGACTAATTTACCCATTTGCAGGAAACGTTCGAAATTTTGAGGAAATACAACATGAAGCTAAACCCCGAAAAATGTGCTTTCGGGGTTGGTTCGGGCAAGTTCCTCGGCTTCACGGTGTCACATCGGGGAATAGAGATTAACCCCGATAAAATCAAGGCCATCAAAAAAATCATCGTTGTGGATAGCGTGAAAGTCGTACAAAGGCTAACGGGTCGGATTGTAGCCTTAGGCCGGTTCATTTCAAGATCATCTGATCGAAGTCATAAGTTTTTCTCTCTACTCAAAAAGAAGAACGATTTTGCTTGGACCCCGGAGTTCCAACAAGCATTAGAGGAACTAAAACGATATCTATCAAGCCCACCACTACTTCACACTCCAAAAACAAACAAAATATTTTGTTTGTAAGGGCAGTATCAGAAGTCACCGTAAGCGGTGTCCTAGTTCGAGAATAGAAATGTACACAATTCCCCGTTTATTATATGAGTTGAACCTTAGGAGAAGCAGAAACTAGATATCCGCTCCTAGAAAATTGGCGCTTGCACTGATAAGCGCCTCTAGAAAGTTAAGGCCGTACTTTCAATGTCATCCCATATGCATATTAACCACTTACTCGCTTCGTAATATTTTGCACAAACCCGAGTTATGAGGCTGACTGGCCAAATGGGCCGTCCAATGCAGTGGGTAAGATATCAAATATCAACCTCGTGGCCGATTTCACGCCAACCTTCGTACCCAAAGTCGAAAAAGAACTCCTGTTGAAATCAGGTACATCATCGGGCGTATGGATCCTTTTTACGGATGGGGCTTCGAACGTGAAAGGGTCCGGGCTGGGCATAGTTTTGAAACCACCCACGGGTAACACTATTAGGAAATCTATTAAAACTATCAGGTTGACTAACAACGAGGCCGAGTATGAAGCCATGATTGCAAGTCTCGAGCTAGCTAGAAACTTGGGAGCAGAAGTCATTGAAGCCAATTGTGACTCTTTGCTGGTGGTCAGTCAAGTAAACAAAACCTTCAAAGTTCGGGAAGGTAGAATGCAAAGGTATTTAGATAAACTGCTCGTCACTTTGCACCATTTCAAACAAAGTACTTTACGGCATGTTCCACGAGAACAAAATAATGAGGCCGATGCACTTGCGAATTTGTGATCGTCGGTCGAGGTAGATGACTTGGGTTCGGGGAATGTTATTCAACTTTCGAGATCGATAATTGAAGAAGGTCACGCTGAGATAAATTCTACAAGCTTAACCTGGGATTGGAGAAAAAAATATATAGAATACTTAAAAAGCGGAAAGCTCCCATCGGACCCTAAAGATTCTAGGACCCTACGGACTAAAGCTGCTCGATTCACGTTGGCTTCTGACGGGACGCTGTACCAAAGAACATTCGATGGACCGTTGGCAGTATGCTTGGGTCTGGGAGATAGCGATTACATCCTATGGGAAGTGCACGAGGGCACTTGTAGGAATCACTCCGGGGCCGATACATTAGTTCAAAAAATAATCAGAGCAGGGTATTATTGGATCGATATGGGCAAAGATGCAAAGGAACTTGTTCGTAAGTGTGACAAATGTCAAAAGTTTGCACCAATGATCCATCAACCCGGAGAGCAACTCCACTCAGTCCTATCCCCATGGCCATTCATGAAATAGGGAATAGATATCGTCGGCCCTCTGCCATCGACCCCAGGTAAAGCCAAATTTATTTTATTTATGACTGACTATTTTTCTAAATGGGTTGAAGCGCAGGCGTTCGAGAAAATAAGAAAGAAAGAAGCTATAAGTTTTATTTGGGATCATATCATATTCTGATTCGGCATACCCTCCGAAATAGTATGTGACAATGGAAAACAATTCGTTGGTAGCAAAATAACATGATTCCTCGAAGACCACAAAATAAGAAGGATAATACTGATGCCATACTACCCCAGCAGTAATGGATACGCCGAATCAACGAACAAAGCCATCATTCAAAACCTAAAGAAAAGGTTAAACGATGCTAAAGGAAAGTGGAGAGAAATCCTGCCCGAAGTCCTTTGGGCATATCGGACGACGTCAAAATCGAGTACGGGGGCGACCCCATTCTCCTTAGTATATGGGACCGAAGCATTGATACCAGTCGAAGTTGGTGAACCTAGTGCCAGATTTTGATTCGCGATGGAAGAATCAAATAGCGAGGCTATGAATACCAGCCTCGAACTATCGGACGAAAGACAAGAAGATGCTCTCGTCCAATTGGCTGCCCAAAAGCAGCGAATCGAAAGATATTATAATCAAAGAACCAAGCTCTGCCATTTCAAGCCCGGGGACTTAGTGTTAAGAAACGTTACCATCAATACCAGATATCCGAACAAAGGAAAACTAGGACCGAATTGGGAAGGACCATATCAGGTGCTCGAGAACATCGGAAAGGGATCATACAAGCTCGGCATTATAAACGGCAAACAGTTATCAAGCAGCTGGAATGTATCACATCTAAAACGGTACTACTGCTAAGGTACGACCTTTCCATATTCATTTACATTTCAAAACTGACCCCTGCAGAAGTATGAAAGAGGGCTAAGATTGATATTTCGCTTGAAAGCACGCGTTGTACTCTTTTTCCCTTAGACATGTTTTATACCAAATGGGCTTTTGGCAAGGTTTTTAATGAAGCAACAATTGATCGTGCTGCACCTACAAAAATATACGAGGCCTCTTTACAATCGACCTCGAATACTTAGGGGGCATTAGGCCCTCAAATACATTGAGTTCAGATGCAAGAAAGTTATTTCACAACAACAGGGTTCCAATAGGAAAAATTGTAAGAACCAAATGGTCGAAACGAACCATGCTCATGTAGATTGGCCCGAACCCAGGCGCAAAACATGAACACATGTGTAATAATGTGCGAAGAAAGTTCTCTTTTTTATCGGCATCTTATATCCAAGGAAAATTCCTATATTTGGAGATTTATTATGCAGACAAAATCAAGTTAAATTCGACCAATTATGCCTACGGGATACATTGCATCGAGTTCGAGCAACCACTCACTCGACTGCTAAGCCTATGGGCTACTTCGATCGTTATGCCTATGGGCTACATTGCATCGAGTTTGAGTCATTCACTCGACTGCTAAGCCTACGGGCTACTTCGACCATTATGATTACGGGCTACATTGCATCAAGTTGGAGCAAGAACTCGCTCGACAGCTAAGCCTACGGGCTACTTCGACCATTACGCCTACGAGCTATAGAGTTCGAATCATTCACTCGACTGCTAAGCCTACGGGTTACTTCGATCGTTATACCTACGGGCTACATCGCATCGAGTTCAAATCATTCACTCGACTGATAAGCCTACGGGCTACTTTTTATTTCGACTTCGAGCAAGCACTCAGTCGACCACTAAGCCTACGGGCTACTCAACCATTACGCCTACAGGCTATCGAGTTCAAATCATTCACTCGACTGCTAAGCCTACGGGCTACTTCGATCGTTATGCCTACATGCTACATTGTATCGAGTTCGAATCATTCACCCGACTGATAAGCCTACGGGCTACTTTTTATTTTGAGTTCGAGCAAGCACTCACTCGACCACTAAGCCTACGGGCTACTTCGACCATTAAACCTACGGGCTGCATCTCATTGAGTTCGAATTATTCACTGGACGACTAAAGCCTACGGGCTACTTTTTATTTTGAGTTCGAGCAAGCACTCACTCGACCACTAAGCCTACGGGCTACTTCGACCATTAAACCTACGGGCTGCATCTCATTGAGTTCGAATTATTCACTGGACGACTAAAGCCTACGGGCTACTTTTATTTCGAGTTCGAGCAATTACTCACTCGACCATCACGCCCATAGGCTACATTACTTCGAGTTCGAATCATTCACTCGACAATCAAAGCCTACGGGCTACTTTCACTTCGAGTTCAAGCAAAGCACTCACTCGACTATTACGCCTACAGATTATATTTCTTCAAGTTCAAATTACTAACTCAACTAGTAATCCCAAGGGCTTACGTCACTTCGAACAAATAAATAATAGAGACTACAAAGTCCAAATTTGATTGAATTGTTAAGATCCTTGTGAAAACATTTGTAAAGGCACGCGTAAAGTCTTCACAAATCGGCCAAAGTTGTCTATATACAAAAATTTCTACATGATTACAAACATAACTATGAACTAAGCTTCCTGATCACCCTCGGATCCGCTCTTGCTACCGTCGTCGTCATCATCATCACCATCAAAAGCCAAGGCTTCAGCTTCAGCTTCGAGCTCTTTAGCCTTTTTTATTTCTTCAGTAAGATCGAAACCCAGAACATGTATCTCCTCGAGGGTCTCCCTCCGAGACCTACATTTGGGAAGTTCGGCAATCCAATGTGCTCGGGTGTTGGCAGTATCCACCGCCTCTNTTTCTAAATGGGTTGAAGCGCAGGCGTTCGAGAAAATAAGAAAGAAAGAAGCTATAAGTTTTATTTGGGATCATATCATATTCTGATTCGGCATACCCTCCGAAATAGTATGTGACAATGGAAAACAATTCGTTGGTAGCAAAATAACATGATTCCTCGAAGACCACAAAATAAGAAGGATAATACTGATGCCATACTACCCCAGCAGTAATGGATACGCCGAATCAACGAACAAAGCCATCATTCAAAACCTAAAGAAAAGGTTAAACGATGCTAAAGGAAAGTGGAGAGAAATCCTGCCCGAAGTCCTTTGGGCATATCGGACGACGTCAAAATCGAGTACGGGGGCGACCCCATTCTCCTTAGTATATGGGACCGAAGCATTGATACCAGTCGAAGTTGGTGAACCTAGTGCCAGATTTTGATTCGCGATGGAAGAATCAAATAGCGAGGCTATGAATACCAGCCTCGAACTATCGGACGAAAGACAAGAAGATGCTCTCGTCCAATTGGCTGCCCAAAAGCAGCGAATCGAAAGATATTATAATCAAAGAACCAAGCTCTGCCATTTCAAGCCCGGGGACTTAGTGTTAAGAAACGTTACCATCAATACCAGATATCCGAACAAAGGAAAACTAGGACCGAATTGGGAAGGACCATATCAGGTGCTCGAGAACATCGGAAAGGGATCATACAAGCTCGGCATTATAAACGGCAAACAGTTATCAAGCAGCTGGAATGTATCACATCTAAAACGGTACTACTGCTAAGGTACGACCTTTCCATATTCATTTACATTTCAAAACTGACCCCTGCAGAAGTATGAAAGAGGGCTAAGATTGATATTTCGCTTGAAAGCACGCGTTGTACTCTTTTTCCCTTAGACATGTTTTATACCAAATGGGCTTTTGGCAAGGTTTTTAATGAAGCAACAATTGATCGTGCTGCACCTACAAAAATATACGAGGCCTCTTTACAATCGACCTCGAATACTTAGGGGGCATTAGGCCCTCAAATACATTGAGTTCAGATGCAAGAAAGTTATTTCACAACAACAGGGTTCCAATAGGAAAAATTGTAAGAACCAAATGGTCGAAACGAACCATGCTCATGTAGATTGGCCCGAACCCAGGCGCAAAACATGAACACATGTGTAATAATGTGCGAAGAAAGTTCTCTTTTTTATCGGCATCTTATATCCAAGGAAAATTCCTATATTTGGAGATTTATTATGCAGACAAAATCAAGTTAAATTCGACCAATTATGCCTACGGGATACATTGCATCGAGTTCGAGCAACCACTCACTCGACTGCTAAGCCTATGGGCTACTTCGATCGTTATGCCTATGGGCTACATTGCATCGAGTTTGAGTCATTCACTCGACTGCTAAGCCTACGGGCTACTTCGACCATTATGATTACGGGCTACATTGCATCAAGTTGGAGCAAGAACTCGCTCGACAGCTAAGCCTACGGGCTACTTCGACCATTACGCCTACGAGCTATAGAGTTCGAATCATTCACTCGACTGCTAAGCCTACGGGTTACTTCGATCGTTATACCTACGGGCTACATCGCATCGAGTTCAAATCATTCACTCGACTGATAAGCCTACGGGCTACTTTTTATTTCGACTTCGAGCAAGCACTCAGTCGACCACTAAGCCTACGGGCTACTCAACCATTACGCCTACAGGCTATCGAGTTCAAATCATTCACTCGACTGCTAAGCCTACGGGCTACTTCGATCGTTATGCCTACATGCTACATTGTATCGAGTTCGAATCATTCACCCGACTGATAAGCCTACGGGCTACTTTTTATTTTGAGTTCGAGCAAGCACTCACTCGACCACTAAGCCTACGGGCTACTTCGACCATTAAACCTACGGGCTGCATCTCATTGAGTTCGAATTATTCACTGGACGACTAAAGCCTACGGGCTACTTTTATTTCGAGTTCGAGCAATTACTCACTCGACCATCACGCCCATAGGCTACATTACTTCGAGTTCGAATCATTCACTCGACAATCAAAGCCTACGGGCTACTTTCACTTCGAGTTCAAGCAAAGCACTCACTCGACTATTACGCCTACAGATTATATTTCTTCAAGTTCAAATTACTAACTCAACTAGTAATCCCAAGGGCTTACGTCACTTCGAACAAATAAATAATAGAGACTACAAAGTCCAAATTTGATTGAATTGTTAAGATCCTTGTGAAAACATTTGTAAAGGCACGCGTAAAGTCTTCACAAATCGGCCAAAGTTGTCTATATACAAAAATTTCTACATGATTACAAACATAACTATGAACTAAGCTTCCTGATCACCCTCGGATCCGCTCTTGCTACCGTCGTCGTCATCATCATCACCATCAAAAGCCAAGGCTTCAGCTTCAGCTTCGAGCTCTTTAGCCTTTTTTATTTCTTCAGTAAGATCGAAACCCAGAACATGTATCTCCTCGAGGGTCTCCCTCCGAGACCTACATTTGGGAAGTTCGGCAATCCAATGTGCTCGGGTGTTGGCAGTATCCACCGCCTCTCGTGCCTCCATCTGAGCAGCCTCGGCATCAGCCCGATACACGGCAATGGACTTATCCGCCAAGATTTTCGACAACTCAACCTCGGCCTTGGCCTCAGCAAGCTGGGCTTCAATCTCCTCGACCCTCTTAGATTGAGCTGAACTCTTTTGCTTAACGTTTCAAAGCTGGACATTGGCCAATAATTAGTTGGTCAAATTAGTCTCTTTTTCCGCAGCCAGGCAATCGATAGTCTCCTTCCACCGATTACATTCGGCTTTCATTTGATCGACTTCTTCACGAAGTAACCCGATCATTTCAACCTTTTGCTGTAGCTGAGACAACAAAGGGTTAACTTCCACAGTCGAGTCAAACCCATACTTTAATAGAACGAGGCTCACCTGCTTGTCACGTTCGGCCTCTTCTTCACGAGCCTTAGCCAAATCCGCTTGGAGGTCCTTTATCACCTCGTCCTTTTGGCTGCAAAGAATTCGCAAGGCGTCTCTCTCCCCCGAGACCTTCTGAAGCTCGACCTTACACTGGCTAAGGTCGACCCGAAATCTACTATTGGCCTGCACAGTAGGGAAAGAACACAAGTCAAATTCGGAAAAGAACAAAGAAACCAAGTATAGTAAAATCATTACCCAAGTAATAAAATATTGGGCCTCTTCCAGTAGAAGATAAGCGTCCCCGATATCGGAAGCATCACCGACTCCGGTAAAGCAACCCCGAAAGGGATCCCCTGTACTAGAGCCTCCGCCCATATCGGGGGTCTTTAATTCTCGAGAATCCTTTAACGCCTCCTCAGAAAAGGTGGGAAGAGAAAGAGAATAACCCACTGTCATAGTCCCAAGTAAATCACTCGGGGCGTTCTGATCAAGACTCAGGATCCTGGAGTCAACCCCTATCGAACAGTGACCCGAAGGTCGCTCAAGGAGTCGGCTCGATAACCCTATTGAGCCTGTGAACAAATCGATTCGCAAGGCACTGCTTCGAGCTTGGAAATACACGATGCCCGTCTTCAAGGTCAAACTCGAGCCAAGACCGAAGGGCCCGACCCAGTAACGAGTTCGATCCAGTATCGAGCTCACAGACAAGAGCCGTTGCGACCGCACCAAGAGAGAGAATCTTGGCGGGAATCAGGGAAGAGACAAGTCATCACGGGCCTTCCACTATATGTTTTATTTTATCCCTTTGTGTTTGCTTTACTTTATCTCATTCATACTTATTGCCTACTATTCGCATTCTCAAAGTCAATAATATACGTATCTCTATTTCTCTACATGATATATATCGAATTGTATCGCATACCCTTAGAACCATACACAAAATCTAACGTTATCCGATTTTTCAGGTAAACAAACATTTAAGCAAATGTAATCCTTAACTTCTTCTGAAGTATGATGGATTGATGACTGACGTGTTTCAAAATGTTTCCTTAATCTGTGTAACTTGTTCAAATGTGTGACCATCTCATCAGAAAGCTAAAGCTGCGAGAGAACACACCTTTAGATACTTAATTATGTATTCAACATGCTCCCCCACTTATAGGCCTAATTGTTTTATGGTCCGATCACATGAAATCGTTTTGCTAATGAGTGGCGGTGAGACTCGAACTTTGCTTGCCCTGATACCATGTAAAAATGTAGAAGAGACTTATTTTGACTTAGTTAACAATGTATAAGAGGTGCTTCTTATATGCCCCCAAGGACTTTGGTCTGGTGGTAGGAGCACAACTTATGATGTGTGGTTTAGGTGCACGTCACATGTTCGAAGCCTATTGATAAGAAAAGCCGGGTATGTAAGTAGAGAAGGGATGAGGAGCGGCCCATCATCTACTGAGTTTCGAAATTGGTCCTCGGAGATTTCTCGGCTATCGAAAATAATATAAAATGAAAAGAGGTTCTTCTTATATGGGAATCTTAGGCTATATAATATGCTAAATAATCAATACTCGTGTTGATAAGGTAAGAAAATATTTTATAATTAAATACAAAATATCCTTAGGTATAGAATACTCTATATGATTTTTCTTTTTAAATATAATGTGAATCTAGAAGTATATGAATGTAGACACATATTCAGTTGATACTAAATATAGCTCATCTCTTGTGTTGGTTGGTTGCTTTTCTATTAGCATCCTTAGGTGAAGTAAGGATTCATAAGTAGTTGCTAACGGAGTAGAGTTACCAAATTCCGAGGACCTCTTTGTCAAAACATTGTTAACCTGTGGTAGTCCAACCTTGGTACTCTCTGTTGGGTTATACATGGTGACTAGCTTATGAATGTCATAAGGTCTAATTTTTGATTGTGTAGCTCTATCAATTGCGATTGGTTTACCAGCAGCAAATGCGATGGACAACAAAGCTCTCTTTGCAAAAAGATCTGGAGATAAGTTCGGCAACGATATCCACACTGCCGCCATAGAAGTTTCCTCTCTAGGATTGCAAGCAATTGTCCATGGGAACACTCTAAGCTGGTGTTCTTCTCCATTTAATGGTAGATAATTAACTGACCTGGATAACGACATAACGAAGTCATTATATTGATCAAAGTGCAGCAACAGTTGTCGATGCTCAAGCAGTCCGATCAAACAGTTTCATTTCACGCCCAGATGCTTGGGCAGTAAACTTCAGATTTTAATTGAACTTATCACTTCTTTGGCTCGTCAACTTACTTCTCGGGAATATGGTTATCTATCTGTGCATTCGATAATTTAAGGTGTTATCTGTTCATTTTTCCGTTAACGTGTTCATTTTCTTCTTTAGTTGTTTATTCTTTGTTATTAAACGGGCATAAATTTGTTATTTTAACAGATCAAAAACTTGAAGCCCGAAGAACCTATCCTTGAAGAAAGTGTAGAGCAAGTTGAAGTACAAGAGGATTTTGGTTCGTCAGCGATGGTTTCAACATAGTCTTATGTACATATATATGCTGCAATTTTACTTTTTTTTCTTTTTAGGAATTATTTAAAATGATGATTAACTCATCTCATTTTATGCTTCCAGTTGTCTCTTGGATGGGTTTGCGTTATTTTTACTTTTCATTGTTTTAGTAAGATGGGTTTCTTACAATCTGTATTGGTCCCCGGTAAATATGATACTTTAGTTCTTTGTATTAACAAGATATCAAGTATTTGGTTTATTTTCCAATGTTGTTGAGCAATTATGAAAGCATATAAATAATTGTTACTATTCACGTAATTTAAATTTTTATTACATTTATTATATTTTCATATTAGAGTAGAAAAATGTGGTCATTAAAACTCTTTAGCGACAGGTTTATCAAATAGATAAATGACTATTAACGAAGAGACTTTTGGTTGTTATAAGTAATTATACAATTAATGAAAGGAATATCGATCGCTAAAAGCACTTGAATTGACTTAATACATTATTGTCATTAAAGACTTTTAACGTCCGGATAACAAATTAGCGAAGGAAAATCCTGTCGCTAAAAAGCATGTTTAACGACCGAAAATTATGTCGTCGCTAAAGATCCTTTAACGATCGGATTATAAACCGGTCGTTAACTTTTAACACGACCAGATTTGTTCCGGTCGTTATCAACTTATAATGACCAGANAAAAATTATGTCGTCGCCAAAGATCCTTTAACGATCGGATTGTAAACCGGTCATTAACGTTTAACACGACCGGATGTTTTCCGGTCGTTATCAACTTATAATGACCAGAATTGGACTTTTAGTGACCATATTTCCCCTCGCTAAAGCCCCATTTTCTTGTACTGGAGGAACCCTTTCTGTTCCGGATTCGTGCCGACAACATCATTCGGCGTTATGTTCTGGAAGATGAGGTGATGCAGATTCTCAAGGCATGTCATAACTCCCCTGTCGGGGGCCATCATGGTGGAAACCATATTGCTGCGAAAGTGCTTGAATGTGGCTACTATTGGCCATCGATCTACCAAGATGAAAATCAAATGGTCAAGGCTTGTGATCAATGTCAACGGCAAGGGTCAATTTCTAGAAGACATGAGATGCCTATGAACTTTGTGATGGAGGTCGAGATCTTTGATGTGTGTGGAATAGAATTCATGGGTCCCTTCGTGAGCTCTTATGGCATGAAATATATCGCAGTGGCTGTGGAATATGTCTCCAAATGGGTCGAGGCAATCTCCTTGCCTAACAATGAGGCAAAGAGTGTGACCACTTTCTTGAAGAAGAACATATTTACACAGTTTGCTACCCCTAGAGCCATCCTTAGTGATAGTGGTTCTCACTTTTGCAACAAGGCCTTCACCGGGTTGCTCGAAAAGTATGTTGTTAAGCACAAGGTGGTGACCCTTTATCAAACTCAGTTGAGCGGCCAGGTTGAGTTTCCAACAGGGAGATCAAAAACATCCTAGCAAAAATTGTTAATGCAAACAGGAATGACTAGTCAAGGAAGCTAGATGATGCATTGTGGGCATATCACATAGCATTTAAAACTCCTATTGGCAACTCGCCATACCGGTTGATTTTTGGTAAGGCGTGTCACTTTCCAGTGGAGCTTGAACACAAAGCCATGTGAGCATTGAAAAAGTTGAATCTTGATTGGGCTGAAGCTGCTAACCTAAGAGTGACACAACTCAATGACATGGAAGAATTCTGTCTCCATGCCTATGAGAGTGCAGCCATGTATAAGGCGAGAATGATGTTTGTTCATGACAAGAAGATCTTGAAGTGAGAATCCAAATCTGGTGACTTGGTCTTACTCTTCCACCGAAGACTCAAGTTATTTCCGGGAAAACTCAAATCCAAATGGCCTGGCCCGTTAAAAGTTTTGAATGTGCCCCCCTATGGCGATATTGAATTGGAGTCGGAGGACGGGACTCGAACGTTCAATGTAAATGGCCAACGGGTCAAGCATTACCTCGGTACCATAGGAGAAAGGCACTTGGTAGAACAATACGCACTCAAGGATAGTCCTACACTAGTCCCGACCACTGATTAGCCCATATGGGGTCAACATCATCGTGCCACGACGTTAAATCAAGCACTTCTTGGGAGGCAACCCATGTGTGGTAACATCCTTGTCACGACCCAACTGGAGGGTCATGACTAGCACCCGGGCCATACTTGCCGAGCACCAA
>AWOL01S0007853.1:0-13875 GCA_000715115.1 Nicotiana otophora
GGTTATTGCGGGGACTTAGGTAAGCTGCACTCTATACTACAATATGCAGCCAGCAGAGTCTCCTTTAGAGTAATTATATTTTTCCTGTCCAATTTGAATTCCGGACAGATGTTGTATTGTATTTTAAATTCCTAGTTGATGCTCATGCACTTGTGACACCGAGTTTTGGAGTGAATTATGGGTTGTTTGGTATTGAAACTGTGAAAATATTTTTATTTACTCTGTAAAGTCCATCATTTATTATTAAATTGAAGGAAATCATGATTTCAAATACTAAAATGAGTAATTAAGTTAACTAATTATTGTTGGCTTGCCTGACAGCGGTGTCCGACGCCATCACGACCTTTAATGGATTTTGGGTTGTGACAAGCATTGCGTCCGATCATGACCCGATCGGCTAGGCCATCTCACCACAATGCCATGTGGATCGACATCATCCTTTACTATCAATTATCTCATCCCAACTAATGGGAAATAATTTTATCACATCAATCTCATCCCAACTAAGGGGAATAATCACAGTCCACTCCTACACCGGCACGTGTAGTTTCGGGGTTAGGTTATTTCAACCTACCCTTCCTCGGTGACTATCGATACTCCCAAAAATATTTTTTGTTTGCACACAAAAGATAACATAAATACAAACATATTTACCTCATCATATTTCACATTGTATAAATCTCCATTAGTACTTTCAACCAATCACAACAACAATATTACTTTGGCTCTTTTAGCCATTGACAAGATTCATTATTCAAGGCACGGTGGCCATATTTGATATTCCACACTTTAATTTCATCCCTATCATGTATCATCATCATAAATATCAACACATATAATATTTCGAAAATCACAACTTTATGTTCATTAGTAATGAAGACTTTAAACACAATGGATTTCTTTCAAAAATATGGAGTAAAATGGTTGGCAATCGAAGCACGAGTTAAAATCATAAACGAGTAACACATCATTTACTATTGAAACACTTTTCCACAAAAAGGACAATACACAATTTTCACCCAAGAATATGTAACTAGCCAAAACACGTTGAAACTACTTACAAAGCATAACTTTAGTTAAAACAACCACATATAGGCATCCCCAATTCACTTATTTCATTTCCAACCATCTTTATAGATTATCAACAATAAGACATTTTCAATCAAGACTTTAGATACACATATGAGCAATTAAGAGTCTTAAGCATATTGAGTTTTTCTCACACAGTTTGGCATACTAGCTTTCATTTGAAACACGACTCAAAGCCATAACATTTTAACACACATATTATTCCTGAACACATTCCCGAAGGATAACATCATGTGATAGGACCATTCAGAACACATTTTGAATACATAATTATGGACCCTTTGCTTACTCAGGACGATTGAATTTATTGGGAACAACTCAAAACAAGAGAATAAAGAACTTGAACCAACCATACTTGAAACTTAGGGGAACATCATGGAATTAAATTATAAGAGAGTAGTTTAGCCAACATACGTCGCTTTGAGCTTTCCTTAAATTACTACAATGTTCCAGAAATCCTAGCAACTTAAATCTAATTTGAAACATAACGAAAGTGAACCATAATTAGGAAGATATTCTTTTTCCCAGGTCATTCGAGCATGTTATTAAACACTAGGTGTGCAAATGGGTTACAAGGTTCTTCCACAAGATTTATTTCAATTCACAACCCAATCCTTACTTATTTGGGCTCAACAATCTTCCCACAAACCTTATTATTACATGCATATATAAATAATACTCTTACACCTAAGAATCATACACCCATCCTTTACATCAAACTCGAAATTGAAGACTAGGGTTTGATCCTTACCTCTTCAGTGAAGATCTTGTGAGATTTCCTTGTTGGATTTCAATGCTTGGACAAGATATTGATGAACAAAGCACTTGAGCTTCTTTTGCTCTCTAGAACACTCTCACTTCTCTCTAAATATATCACACTGGTGTCTTCAAAATGAGCCCCAAAGTCTATTTATCAAAATGGAGTCGGGTTATAAAAATAGGAAAATGAACTCTCCGAACTCAGATCTATGGTCACATAATGGACTGCAGAAGGGGTATGTGGTCCGCACAATGGACCACAAAACTGGTGCCCAGGACTGGGCTAAACTGGTCAGTTCTGCGACCATTTTGCGATCTGCCAGCCTTTGGTAATGTTTTCATAACTTCTTGTAGGTGTGTCCAAATAACAAACAATTTAAGGCGTTAGAAACTAGACGCGAAGATCTTTCATTGGAAAGGTTTTTCATCACATAACTTCTTATATATGTGTAGATATGCTTATCCAAAGTTTGGTCTTGTGCGTACTCATTTAGGACTTTAGTCTATCATGTAATTTCCAACTTGACTTTAACTTAGGGCTATCCTTAGAAACCGCATCACTTATAATATGCCTCGTACACTTATTATAATATCAAATTTATGTCTATCATATTAATAGTCCTCGTCTGCATACAAAATAATATAATTAGCACACATCAACTTTCTTAATAGCGCTTAAGTACTTCAAACTTTTTCGGGGTGCTACACAATAACCCAAACCTATAACCGTTCATGCTTTTCTATCAAACCCATCAACTCATATCTCATGAAATTGGAGTCTATAATCATTAATCCAATGCTATAATCAATTAGAGGGTGAACGTTCAATCATCTTGAATTCGAGTTTAATCTTATGCACGTCACTCTGTGTACTCATTTTACACATTCGTGCCTAATCTGAATATATCGAGTGTTACATGAAAATCTAATTGAGGAAGGGAATAGATTTTGGAAAAGAATATACTTGTGAGGAAGAGAAGTGACTTGGGAACTTCTGGGTGTCTGGGGAACAAAGTGATCAGTTTTCATGAAGTTTATTTGTTCTCTTAAAGACACTATCTCTTTCTGCTACTACTGGAAGAAATGAAAAAGAGAAGTACCCGACGGACAAATATCATACTGCAAGCTTTCTAACTTGTGCTCTAAGGCTTTGATGAGTTATGCATGCTGAGAAGGCTTATCTACAAACTATTTAACTTTTTTCTCAATATAATTCCACTTTGCTAAGCATTTTATTGTGAGCTTGTGCAGTATTTTTAAAAGTGCTACCTATGTTGTTCAAGATTTTAAGAAATAGAATTTTCTGACTGCCAATTTATTATTGATTTAATGTCACTAGATGGTGGTTTTTATCCTAAAAGGAAAACAACATTCTTTTTGAAGATCTTGGGGGCATGATCTGCACCTTCTGTACTAAAATGTTCAAGAGGTGGAAGATCATGGGTATTGTAATGACGCGGCCAGTCTTTTTTATATTATAGCCATGTTACCCTATTTATTGTCTTTTCTATGTTTATTTGTGGTTATGTGACTTTAGGGGTGGTTGGATTTGTTTTGGGAAAGTTTTGGAGTGAATCGGGACACTTAGTCCCAATGTTGGAAGTTTAAGTTGAAAAAGTTAACAAGAGTTTGACTTTTGTGTAGACAACTGTGTAATGGAGTTTTAAAAGTTCTAATAGCTTCGTATAGTTATTTTAGACTTAGGCGTATGTTTGGATATTGATTCAAAGGTCTGTAGGTTTGTTTGGGGCATTTTGGTGAAAGTTGGAAAGTTGGAAAGTTGAAGGATTGGAAGTTTGAGAGGTTTGACCGAGCATAGAATATTTTTGTTTCGAGTTTGGATTTTGGTTCCTGGAGTTTGAATAGGTATGTTGTCTCATTTGGGACAAGTATGCAAAATTCGAGGCCATTCGAAGTTTATTTGATGCGGTTCGGCAATAGTTTTAGAATTAGGGAGTTCATTTATTTTATTAGGCTTGAATTGGGGTATGATTCATGATTTTGATATTGTCTGGTGTGATTTGAGGCTTCAACTATATTTATATCGTGTTTTAGGGCGTGCTGGTCTATTCGGATGGTGTCCTGAGGGCCTTAGCTACGATTCAGATTGAAATTTGGACTTAAGGAAATGTTGATGGCTTCATGTCTGCTGTAAGCGCACCTACGAGGTGCTGACAGCAGGTGCAGCAACTTGTGCGCTTCTGCGAGGTTGGCTTGGTTGAGGAGAGGCTGCAAATATGAAGGGGTTCCCGCATAAGCGGATGCGCTTCTGCGCACGAAGGTCTGCAGGAGCGGGGTTTGGCTGGACGCGAGAAAGGCGCAGGTGCCAGGTAGGTTCCGCATCTGCGAGACCGTAGATTCGGTCAGTGGAGCACAGAATCGAGAATGGGTGTATTTTTGGGAATCCGTAAGCATGAAACAAGTACCGCATAAGAGGTCCCACAGGTGCGTTAATGTGGTCGCAAGTGCGTAAGGTCGGGGACTTAAAGTGAAGCTCCCAAGTGCGAGCTTTTGACCACAAAAGCGGTGATTTTTATAATAGATGCGATTTCACTGATGTATCTTATATCTATAGGGGTTTGGCATTTTTCTCATTTTTGGAGTTGTGGAGTTCGGCCAAGGGGTAAGTGATGATTCGTCATTTTTATTGATAAATATCGATTATTACACCTAGTTTATGTGATTTTGAAGTGAAATTTGGGGTTTTTAGAATATGTTTTTAGATAATGAGATATGATGACTTGAGGGTCAAGTTGTGGTTGGAATTAAATAATTTTGGTATGGTTGGACTCGTAATTGAATAGGTGTTGGGAATTTGTGAATTTTGTCGGATTCCGAGGTGCGGCCCGGAGTTGACTTTTTGATTTTTGTTAGAGATCTTAGCTTTACATTTGGAATCAATTCCCATAGAATGTATTGAGTATATTAAGTTGACTTTACTAGATTCTGGTCATTTGGAGGCCCATTAGTAAGGCAAGGCTTGTTGGAGTATTGATGTACGCGTTTTGAGGTATGTAACATTTCTAAACTTGGAATTGAAGGTATTTATCCTTGGAAAACATGTTATTTGTGTTGCGTTGGGGTGACGCACATGATAGGTGACAGGCGTATGGGCGTGAACCGTGGTAATCATAATTCGGGTTGATTTTTTTACTGTGTTGCTTTCAAGTCTTGTGTTATTCGTGTAATTCCTACTTGTTAGAGTAATTGAGGTTTGATTCATATTAGAAATCATTTTTAGGCTATGTGCTTATTCTATTGAGACCTAGTGACGCTATTTACTTTGTTTAAGTTATATGAGTTAACAGTAATTTTACACTCAGTCATGGTTCTTCATTTGCATATCATATCTCAGTCTATTTATTCATCATTCATTGTTACATCGCATGTTATCTGTAAGGCCCTGTAGAATTTTGCAAAAGAAAATAATGTTTCGTGGCGCCGAATTGGTTTTACGTGTAGAGGATTATAGAATTTTCATATAACAATATCTATCATGCTATCATTCAAATGGCACCGCTCGAGGCTTTATATGGTAGAAGATGTAGATCTCCCATTGGGTGGTTCGAAATTGGGAAAGCAGATTTGATAGGGCCAGACCTCGTGCATCAGGCCATGGAAAACGTTAAAATCATTAAGGAGCAGTTGAAGACTGCTCAGAGACGTCAGAAATCCTATTCGGATGTTCATCATAGGGATTTGGAGTTCAAAGATGATGATTGGGTATTCTTTTAAGTTTCCCCCATGAAAGGGGTAATGCAATTTGGTAAGAAAGGGAAATTGAGTCTGAGGTATGCCGGACCGTACAAAGTCATTTAGAGGATCGGTGAGGTGGCATACAAGGTTGAACTACCACCTGAGATGTCATTAGTACACCCGATGTTTTATGTGTCTATGTTAAAGAAATTAGTTGGAGACCCGACAGTCATTGTTCCGGTTGAGGCTATTGAGGGTAATGAGGAATTGACTTATGAAGAGATTCCAGTTTCTATTATTGATCGGCTAGTCCGAAAGTTGCGAAATAAAGCAATTGCATCTGCAAAAGTACTATAGCGAAACCAACACGTTGAAGAGGCTACTTGGGAGGCTGAGGAAGAAATGAAGAAAACGTATCCTTATTTGTATCATTTGTACAATTGACGTTAAGGGTGTTCCTTTCAGGAAATATATTGCTTGTGAGACCATAGTTGGTGTTATTTTGTATTATGTTACGTCGTTGGATGATGTATATGCTGTTAGGATGTGTTTCTGGGGCCCTCTGACAGGTGGATAGGCCTAGTTACAGGGGAAACTCTGGCGAAATGTTTGAAAATTTAGGGAGTTAGTCAAATTTGGGGCTGCTGGTGTGTGGTATGAAAACTGAGTTGGATACGATACTAATAACAGGTTTTGACCCTCATTTGAGGACGAATGATCCTAAGTAGGGGAGAATGTAAGGCCTTGCTCACCGTGGCTCGGACTATTTGGTTTGAACAATGCATGGGAAAGTAAAGAAAACCTTTGGCGGAAAAGCACGTTTATGCGGTCCATTATGCGACCGCATAATCACTATGCGAGCCACATAATGGCCGCAAAAGTGAGCAGGAGAGGGCCAAATCTGGAAGCAGCTATGCAGTCGACTATGCAACTGCATAACTGTTATGCGGTGCATTATGCGGACCATATAGTGACCGCATACACATATAGATTTTTGATCAGTTTTGTCAGCAAGTATGCGACCATTATGCGGTCCGTATATCCATTATGCGGTCACATATGCAACCGCAGAACCGTTCCGGAGCTCCATTTTTTGGTTTTTAAAACCCGACCCTATTTCGTTAAATACACTCTTTGGGCCATTTTTGAGCTATAATCTGATATTTTGTGCCCTAGAGTGAGAAGGTGTTCTTTAATAATTGTTTTTCAAATTTTGCCCATGTTTTGAAAGATTAAGAAGGGAAACTCACTATGTCTTCATCCTAGAGGCAAGGTTCTACACCCTAACCCTCACTTTTGAATTTTATGTAGAAATGGATAATTAGCAAGATAATTTCTGGGCAGAAGGGTTGTTTATTTACATGCATGTGTTATAAAAGGGTGTAGGAAGATTGTTGAGCTAACAAGAGTTTGGCTTTTGTGTAGACAACTGTGTAATGGAGTTTTGACAGTTCTAATAGCTTCTCATGGTTATTTTAGACTTAGGCGTACGTTTGGACATCGATTCAAAGGTCCGTAGGTTTGTTTGGGGCATTTTGGTGAAAGTTGGAAAGTTGAAGGATTGGAAGTTTGAGAGGTTTGACCGAGCATAAAATTTTTTTGTTACGAGTTTGGATTTTGGTTCCTGGAGTTGGAATATGTATGTTGTCTCATTTGGGACAAGCGTGCAAAATTCGAGGCCATTCGAAGTTTATTTGATGCGGTTCGGCAACATTTTTAGAATTAGGAAGTTCATTTATTTCATTAGGATTGAATTGGGTTATGATTCATGATTTTGATGTTGTCTGATGTGATTTGATGCTTCGACTATGTTTATATCATGTTTTAGGACGTGTTGGTCTGTTTGGATGGTGTCCTGAGGGCCTTAGGTGCGATTCAGATTGAAATTTGGACTTAAGAAAATGTTGATGGCTTCATGTCTGCTGTAAGTGCACCTACGAGGTGCTAACAACAGGTGCGGCAACTTGTGTGCTTCTGTGAGGTTGGCTTGGTTGAGGAGAGGTTGCAGATTTGAAGGGGTTCCCGCATAAGCGGATGCGCTTCTGCGCACGAAGGTATGCAGGAGCGGGGTTTGGCTGGACGCGAGAAAGGCGCAGGTGCTAGGTAGGTTCCGCATCTGGGAGACCGTAGATTCGGTCAGTTGAGCACAGAATGGAGAATGGGTGTATTTTTGGTAATCCGTAAGCACGAAGCAAGTACCGCAGAAGAGGTCCCACAGGTGTTTTAATGTGGTCACAAGTGCGTAAGGTCGGGGACTTAAAAGTGAAGCTCGTAAGTGCGAGAATTTGACCACAAAAGCGGTGATTTTGATAATAGATGTGATTTCACTGACATATCTTATATCTAGAAGGGTTTGGCATTTTTCTCATTTTTGGAGTTGTGGAGTTCGGCCAAGGAGTAAGTGATGATTCATCATTTTTATTGATAAATATGGATTATTACACCTAGTTTATGTAATTGTGAAGTGAAATTTGGTGTTTGTAGAATATGTTTTTGGATAGTGAGATATGATGACTTAAGGGTCAATATGTGGTTGGAATTAAATAATTTTGGTATGGTTGGACTCGTAATTGAATAGGTGTTCGGAATTTGTGAATTTTGTCGGGTTCCGAGGTGCGGCCCGGTGTTGACTTATTGATTTTTGTTAGAGATCTTAGCTTTACATATGGAATGAATTCCCATAGCATGTATTGAGTATATTAAGTTGACTTTACTAGATTCTGGTCGTTTGGAGGCCCATTAGGGAGGCAAGGCTTGTTGGAGTATTGATTTACGCGTTTTGAAGTATGTAACATTTCTAAACTTGGAATTGAGGGTATTTATCCTTGGAAAACATGTTATTTGTGTTGCGTTGTGGTGACACACATGTTAGGTGACAGGCGTGTGGGCGTGAATCGTGGTAATCATAATCCGGGTTGATTGTTTTACTGTGTTGCTTTCAAGTCTTGTGTTATTCGCGTAATTCCTACTTGTTAGAGTAATTGAGTTTTGATTCATATTAGAAATCATTTTTAGGCTATATGCTTATTCTATTGAGACCTAGTGACGCTATTTACGTTGTTTGAGTTATATGAGTTAACGGTAATTTTACACTCAGTCATGGTTCTTCGTTTGCATATCATATCTCAGTCTATTTATTCATCATTCATTGTTACATCGCATGTTATCTGTAAGGCCCTATAGAATTTTGCAAAAGAAAATAATGTTTCGTGGCGCCGAATTGGTTTTACGTGTAGAGGATTATAGAATTTTCATATAACAATATCTATCATGCTAGCATTCAAATGGCACCGTTCGAGGCTTTATATGGTAGAATATGTAGATCTCCCATTGGGTGGTTCAAAATTGGGGAAGCAGATTGGATAGGGCCAGACCTCGTGCATCAGGCCTTGGAAAAAGTTAAAATCATTAAGGAGCAGTTGAAGACTGCTCAGAGATGTCAGAAATCCTATTCGGATGTTCATCGTAGGGATTTGGAGTTCAAAGAAGATGATTGGGTATTCTTGAAAGTTTCCCCCATGAAAGGGGTAATGCGATTTGGTAAGAAAGGGAAATTGAGTCTGAGGTATGTCAGACCGTACAAAGTCATTTAGAGGATCGGTGAGGTGGCGTACAAGGTTGAACTACCACCTGAGATATCATTAGTACACCCGATGTTTCATGTGTCTATGTTAAAGAAAGTAGTTGGAGACCTGACAATCATTGTTCCGGTTGAGGCTATTGAGGTTAATGAGGAATTGACTAATGAAGAGATTCCAGTTTCTATTATTGATCGGCTAGTCCGAAAGTTGCGAAATAAAGAAATTGCATCCGTAAAAGTACTATGGCGAAACCAACATATTGAAGAGGCTACTTGGGAAGCCGAGGAAGAAATGAAGAAAAAGTATCCTTATTTGTATCATTTGTACAATTGGCGTGAAGGGTGTTCCTTTCAGGAAATATATTGCTTGTGAGACCACTGTTGGTGTTATTTTGTATTATGTTACGTCGTTGGATTATGTATATGCTGTTAGGATGTGTTTCTGGGGCCCGCTGACAGGTGGATAGGCCTAGTTACAGGGGAAACTCTGGCGAAATGTTTGAAACTTTAGGGAGTTAGTCAAATTTTGGGCGGCTGGTGTGTGGTAGGAAAACTGAGTTGGATAAGATACTAATAACAGGTTTTAACCCTCATTCGAGGACGAATGATCCTAGGTGGGGAGAATGTAAGGCCTTGCTCACCGCAGCTCGGACTATTTGGGTTGAACAATGCATGGGAAAGTAAAGGAAATTTTTTGCGGAAAAGCGCGTTTTTGCGGTCCATTATGCGACCGCATAATCACTATGCAAGCCGCATAATGGCCGCAAAAGTGAGCAGGAGAGGGCAAAATCTAGAAGCAGCAATGCGGTCGACTATGCGACTGCATAACTGTTATGCGGTGCATTATGCGGACCACATAGTGACCGCATACACATATAGATTTTTGATCAGTTTTGCAGCAAGTATGCGACCATTATGCGGTCACATATGCGACCGCAGAACCGTTCCGGAGCTCCATTTTTGGGTTTTTAAAACCCGACCCTATTTCGTTAAATACACTCTTTGGGTCATTTTGGAGCTATAATCTGATATTTTGTGCCCTAGAGTGAGAAGGTGTTCTTCAATAATTGTTATTCAATTTTTGCCCAAGTTTTGGAAGATTAAGAAGGGAAACTCACTAGGTCTTCATCCTAGAGGTAAGATTCTACACCCTAACCCTCACTTTTGAATTTTATGTAGAAATGGATAATTAGCAAGATAATTTCTGGGCAGAAGGGTTGTTTATTTACATGCATGTGTTATAAAAGGGTGTAGGAAGATTGTTGAGATAAAAATGGTAACGACTGTGTTGTGGGATGATGGAATTCTCCATAAAAGGACCTTGAAATCTTATGCACACCTAGTGTTTGATAAAATGCTCAAATGAGGTAAACTATGATTACCTTCCTAACTTTGATTTAATTTGTTATATTTCTACAGTAGATTGAAGTTGCTAAGAATTCCGGAACATTTCGAGTGTATGGAACCTCAAGTGAGGTATATGGCTAAACTCTTCTCTTAGAATTGGATCCCACGACATTCCTGCTAATTATTTAACTCCCGAGTGGATCATTATAAAATTGGCTATTCCGAGTAAGATTGGGTTGAAAGATATATGTTCAACAAGTATTCCAGTTTTATTTATGTTATGTTATCAATTGAGAATGTGTTAAAAATATGGGTTGTGCATTAGAAATGTTTGACTTTGAATTAATTTCAAACAAAGGCTAATATGCCAAATTTTGTGAAATATCTCTGTGTGCCTTAGACTCTAAATTGCTCGCATGTGTACTACACACCTTGGTTTGAGTTGTATTTATTGTTGTTGATGATGATGATATTTGAAATTTACAAGAGTTAGCATGAAATACTGATTACGGCCAACGTGCCAATGAAATGAAAAGATGTGAAAGTAATATGAAATGCGATGATTGATATAAATTGGTTGATGTCTCGAATAAGACAGCCTAGCCTAGCCGGTCGGGTCGTGATTGGACACCATGTCGCACACATGGTGGTGATTCTGCTGGAAATTGTAATTTAAGTTGTGATTGTGGTCGATGTCCCCAATGGATAGCCTAGCCGATCGGGTCGTGATCGGACTCTGTGTTAAAGATGATGGTATTGATATTGAGAGCAATTGTGGTTGATGTCTCTAATGATATAGCCTAGCCGATCGGGTCGTGATCGGACTCAGTACTAAGAATACGGTGGTACTGATATTGTGAATAATAGTATTGTTGATAATGGTATATCGATACTAAAAACCTCCCAATGTGAGATACGGAAATTAATTTGAATAGTGTCTCGATCCTAAATTGAGGTTTGATGTTGATTAAAGCTTCCATTGATATTATGATAATATTGTTTGTATTATTTGTCATTCTATTGAGAGGGTGTTTAATTATACATACTAGTGCTATTCGACAGTACTAACGTCCTTTTTGCTGGGGGCGCTACATCTTTCAATGGATGCATGTGGTTCCACATCAGGAGATATTGATCAGTGATAGCAGTGTACCTTCATCCCAGCTGACTTGGTGAGCCCCACTTCATCCCGAGGTCATGAAACTTTTGTACTTTGTGTACTCTGTTTGAGGTATAGTCGAGGCCTTATTGCCGGCATTATCATTGTAATCTTCTTTATCTATAGAGGCTCCGTAGACATAGTATGGGTTGTGTATTTGTGTTGGGAATGACAAACTATGCTATGTGGTGGTTGTATTACTTGTCCATTTGAGACTTTAAAAATGGTGAAACTTATGGTAAGAAATTGGTAATTGCAGACATGACCACTTTATTGTTTAATTAAGGAAAACATATATTCTCTTTATTCACGAATGAGTTTGGGTAGAGGAATCTAACAAGCTTGCTCGGTCAGGTTCACTCGGTTGAGCACCTGCCGCGCTCCTTGGTTTTGGGGCGTGACAAACTTGGTATCAGTGCCTAAGGCTTTAAAGTGTCCTAGGATGTCTCGGAGCCGTGTCTAGTAGAGTCTTTATTATCGGTGTGTTGTCGATCACATCTATAATTAGGATGCTCATGGGCATTTAGGAATAATACCCTTCTTTCATGTTCTTGATCGTGCGATAAAGCTGGTTGTAAGATTGTTCCTCCTTTAACTGATGTGTTGCTCTAATGTTCAGTACATGGCACCTAAGAAGAAGGCAAGAACTTGCCAAAGAGCCAATGTTACCTCAGGAGTAACAGTTGATCCTATAATTGATGATGCGGGTGAGCACCCGCAGAGTGAGAATATTCCTCCAGTTACTACACTGCCTGACTCTTCTACAACTGATCAGACTGCACCTCTCCCTATATCTACTGAGGGTGCAACGGTCCCTCCAACTGATATATCAGTTCTACCTCCAGTTCCAGCTTCTGATTCTGGTGTTTATGATATTGATCTTAGAGGATCCATACATATGTTGGCTCAAATAATGGCTTCTTAGACCTAGAGGTCAAATGCTGCACCAACTTCTTCTGGTCGGCCAGGGGATTCTACTAGTTTTAGGGTGAACAGGTTTCTCCAGTTGGATCCTCTAGTGTTCACGGGTACTAACCCAGAGGACGATCCCCGGGATTTCTTTGATAAGATGCACAAGACTCTCCAAATTATGCGTGTTACTGAGACATAAGCAGTGGAATTGGCTTCCTACCAACTGAAAGAGGTGGTATATTCTTGGTTTGTACTATGGGAGGAGTCCCGTGAAGAAGGGAGCTCTCTGGCAAGGTGGGGTGAGTTTGTTGATGCCTTCATTGATCATTTCTTGCCTGTCGAGACTAAGGTAGCCTGTGCTGCAGAGTTAAGAACTTGAGGCAAGGTAGCCTGAGTGTGTGGGATTACCCCATAAGATTTGCATACCTGTCTAAATATGCTATTTACATGCTGCCCACTATGGAGGCTATAGTTCGTCGATTTGTACAGGGCCTTAGTCCCTTGGTAATTAATTAGGCAACTGCAGTAGCCTTGAATTATGATATGCACTATGGAAAGATAGTGGCATTCTCTCAAGCCACAGAGACCCGCAATTTAAGGAACAAAATGGAGCGAGAGAGTAGTAATAAGGCCCGTTCTGCGGGCAACTTTGGTGGTTATTTTGGTGGTGGCAAGTCAACATTCAGGGGAGGGTCGTTAGGGCCATCCCATTCCTTTGCTCAATCTTCAGCTAGTGTACCACCATCAGGGCCCAATCAGCAGCAGTGGAGCCGTTTCAGGCCCAATCAGAGAAATAGGGTCTCATATCAGCAGGGTCGTCATGGTGGTAGATTCTAGCAGCAGAGGAGGCCCCCATGCCCTCATTGTGGAAAGTTGCACCTAGGAATATCCTACATGGACTTACCTATATGCTACAGATGCAGATTGAGGGGTCACATTCAGAGGGGTTGCTATTCGTCCNGTACAGGGCCTTAGTCCCTTGGTAATTAATTAGGCAACTGCAGTAGCCTTGAATTATGATATGCACTATGGAAAGATAGTGGCATTCTCTCAAGCCACAGAGACCCGCAATTTAAGGAACAAAATGGAGCGAGAGAGTAGTAATAAGGCCCGTTCTGCGGGCAACTTTGGTGGTTATTTTGGTGGTGGCAAGTCAACATTCAGGGGAGGGTCGTTAGGGCCATCCCATTCCTTTGCTCAATCTTCAGCTAGTGTACCACCATCAGGGCCCAATCAGCAGCAGTGGAGCCGTTTCAGGCCCAATCAGAGAAATAGGGTCTCATATCAGCAGGGTCGTCATGGTGGTAGATTCTAGCAGCAGAGGAGGCCCCCA
>AWOL01S0007856.1:3337-14659 GCA_000715115.1 Nicotiana otophora
GAAGGGTGATGCCGTGCCATGATATGAGAGTAAAATCACGAAGGGTGATGCCGTGCCATTTCTCTAAATTTTATAGTAAGATTGAGAATAAAAGCACGAAGGGTGATGCCGTGCATTTTGCTTTACTGTATTCACTATTCCTGTTGATTTATGGTATATTGAATGCTCCGGTGACCATTCCGTTGTAGTTCTTTATCTTGTATTCCCCTCAATATGTCTCCCCTCCTGACATTTCCTGTTTAGTTCTTCATTTCTGTTATTTGTGTATACACTGTTAAATTGTACAGGTTGATTGTAGGTGCCTTGTCTTAGCCTCGTCACTACTTCGTCGAGGTTAGGCTCGACACTTACCAGTACATGGGATCGGTTGTACTGATGCTGCACTCTGCACTTTCTGTGCAGATTTTGATACCGGCTCAGGTTGATCGAGATTTGCTATTGGTCCGCTGTCCGGAGACTCAAGGTAGATCTGTCGGCGTTCACAGACCTTGAAGTCCCCGTCTATCTTTTTATGTACTACTATTTTCTTTCATTCAGACAATTGTATTTCTTTCAGACTATTACTTGTAGTAAATTCTAGAATGCTCGTGAATTGTGATTCCAGATTCGGGTGGTAGTAATTAATACAGTTTTATGATATTCCGCACTTATTATATTTCATTTTAGTTAATTATTGTTATTTACTGAATGGAAATAAGGAATTGGTTTAATGATTTTCTAACATTGGCTTGCCTGTCAAGTGAAATGTTAGGTGCCATCACGGTCCTGTAGGTGGGAAATTTTGGGTCGTGACAAATTGGTTCGGGTCCGATAAGGTTTAGGAATGAATTGAGACACTTAGTCTCAAATATGAAAACTTAAGTTGAAAAGGTTGACCGGATATTGACTTATATATAAACGACCCCGGAATAGAGTTTTAATAATTCCAATAGCTCTGTATGGGGATTTTGTACTTCGGAGCGTGTCCGGAAAATTATTTGGAAGTCCGTAGTTAAATTAGGCTTAAAATGGCTAAAATAGAAATTTAAGTTGAAAGTTTGACTGGGGAGTTGACTTTTTGATACCGGGGTCGGAATCCGATTCTGGAAATTAGAATAGGCCAGTTATGTCATTTATGACTTGTGTGCAAAATTTGAGGTCAATCGGATTTGATTTGCTAGGTTTCGGCATCGAATGTAAAATGTTCTGACGTCGTTTTTTCAAGAATAAGTGGTATCATATTAAGACAATGAGCTCCAAATTTAGCTTTGATTGAAGCATTAGATCCTTATTGAAATTTCGGAGCCATAGCAAAAAGAATCATCGAATTAGGACATCGTACAAGAGAGTTACGCCCATTTCCGTATCGGAAAAGATTTCCCGTCGCCGCCAGCGCCCAGGGTAGCGTGGGGCGCTAGCCCTGGCACTGGGAATTGTTGGGGTTCTGGAAACTGCGCCACAGGTAGCGCCCCATGCTCGAAAACATCAGAGGCTCTATAAACGGAATTTTTGGCCCTTTTTTTACAAAAACAGAGTTGGGGAGCTCGGTTTGGGCGATTTTCAGAGGCAAACTTTACAAATTGGACTGGGGTAAGTAATCTTAGCTTGATTTGGTCCGTTATTCATGAATCTAATACTATTTCCAGCGTCTATTTCATGATTTGGGAGATTAGAATAGAAATTTTCCAAAAATTGATTTGAGGGTTTGAAGGCCGAATCGGAGTCGGAATTTAGTAATTATTTTATGGTTGAACTCGTGCTTGAATGAGAGTTCATATTTTGTAACTTTTGTCAGGTACGAAATGTGGTCCCCACTATTGGTTTTTGAGTTCATTTCGGATTTTATTGTGAAATTTAGCATTTTCAGATGGAATTGATTCATATACCTCGTGCTGATTCTATCGAATTATTTTGACTAAGATTCGAGGCATTCGGAGGCCGAATCGCGAGGAAAAAGCTTATTGGAATAAAGAATTGTTCGGAATGAGGTAAGTAACAGTTCTAAATTTGATCATGAGGGTATGAAACCCCGGATTTTATGATTTGTGATTGGTATTGAGGTGACGCACATGCTAGGTGACAGGCGTGTGGGCGTGCACCGTAGGAATTGTGACTTGGTCAATTCCATAGAACTTTGTAGTTGAATAATCTATTGATATCCGTACATTTTTCACGTATTAGAGAAATCGAACTATAAATCGTATTTAAACCATGTGTTGACACTGTAGGGACCCACAGAGGTTGTGTACATGTTGATTTATCTACTAAATTGCTATTTTGTACGCAGTCACAGTTTTACTTGCACATTACATCTCAGTCTCTATTGTTCATTATTGATGCATCATATCATTGCTGTTTGGGATGCTTATCATGATTTCTGAGAGCCCGAGATAATGGAGAGGTTGATGACTGAGTGAGGCTGAGGGCCTAATTGTGAGGATATTTATGGTGTCACGACCCAAAATCCATAAGGGTCATGATGACGCCGGACACCACTGTCGGGCAAGCCAACAATGAATACTTAAATGGGTTCTCATTTTCGTTACTTTTGAAATCATATTTTCCTTCAATTTAAATAGCAAAAGATGGAGTTTACAAAGTAAATAATAATATTTTCAACTATTTCAATACAAGACAACCTATAATCATCCCAAAATCTGATGTCACAAGTGCATGAGCATTTACTAAGAATGTAAAATAAATACAATAGTTGTCCAGAATACAATTGGACAGGAAAAATGTAAGTACTCTGAAGGAGACTCTGTTGGCTGCGGAACGTCGTATAAAATGCAGCTCACCTAAGTCCCCGCCATAATCGCGCCTCTGCGCCCACAAGGCCGCTAAACATACGTGTACCTGCACAAAAATATGCAGCAAGTGTAGCATGAGTGCGTAAATCAACGCGTACCCAGTAAGTATCCCGCCTAAACTCGAAGAAGTAGTGACGAGGGGTCGACTCGAACACTTACTATGGGGTATAATCAATATACCGATGATATGATAAATTATGAATTTTTATGAGGCAACGGTAAACACACTAACATGAGACAGGTAAATAATTCTCTTGTTAATAGGGGATTTCCAAATTTAGCTTCATCTTTTAACAATTTATATCTCTGGCCAATGAGGCCATATCAATTATTAATAATTCCAAACAATCAATTAAGTCATACGCAAATCATGTCGAGGTCGTACGGTTCGATCCAACATAATATTTAAACTGTGCACTGCCAGAGGGTCGAATGGCGCGAACCATAGATGCATCTATAAATTTCCCCGCTCGCGAATCATACATGTGACGCGGTCCCCGCTCGCGAATCATACATGCGACGCGGTCAAATATAAATTTAAGGAAATACCCCGCTCACGAATCATACCTGCGACGCGGCTAAATATAAGTTTAATATTAAAATCATATCACTTTCTTGATTCTTTTCAAAATAATGGAAATTCAGCTTGTAGTTTTTTAGGAAAATTACCTCGCTCGCGAATCATACATGTGATGCGGTTACACATAGGTTCTTTAGCTATTATATTATTCCTCAATTCTTTTCGAAATTACAAAATTCAAATGAAACCTTTTAAATCTTAAGTTCTTCAATTTCAACTCCTTTCAAAACATTTAATAAGCAGACTCAATCTCGCTCCCTCTCAAAGCAAATAATAAACATAAATCATTAACAATATCAACAAGGTATGATGTGAGCCTAAAACTACCCGGACGTAGGCATAACTAGTAGCTACGTACGGACTCTCGTCACCTCGTGCGTACGTAGCCCCACAAATAGAAGAACACAATAATTTAGTTCATTTATGGGGTTAATTCCCTCTTACAAGGTTAGAAAGGAGACTTACCTCGCTCCGAAATTCCATAACCGGCTTCTGAGCCCTTCAAACAACTCGAATCAATGCCCAACGCCCCAAAACTAGCCAATAATTATGCAAACCCATTAATATACACTCAAATTCTCAATATAATCCAATTTATAATAATTTCTAACCCCCGATCGAAAAGTCGATAAAAATTACCCTCGGGCCCGCGTGCCCGGATTTCGAAATTTTTTGAAGATAAAGTTTACCCATAGCCTCACGAACTCATATATATAATTTCCATCCAATTCCATAACCATTTTCGTGGTTAAAATCTCATTTTTATAAAAATCTAGGTTTTTCATCTAAACCTTTGATTTCCAAGATTTATAAGTTATTATCCACCCAAAAATCTATGTATTTAACTCAAAATGTGTAGAATTAACTTACCTTCAAGTTGCTAGTTGAAATCCGCTCTCAATATGCTCCACAATCCCTCAGAACATGAAGAAAAAAAATGGCTAAAACTACGCAACTCCGGACTTAAATGAAGGTTCTGCCTTCTGCGATTTTCGCACCTGCGGAGTTACACTCGCACCTGCGGTTCCGCACCTGCGGTTCCGCACCTGTGGTTCCGCACCTGTGGTTCCGCACCTGCAGAACACCCCTCGAAGGTGCGCATTTCCTCCCCTTGGCCTGGTACTGCACCTTTGGAAAATTGCTCGCTTCTGCGCAAAAGCAGGTGCGCCCATCCCTTTTGACCTGTGCATCAATCCGCTTCTGCGCGCCAATCCTTCGCACCTGCGCGTTCTTTGGTGCACCAATATACTTCGCATCTGCGGTTGCTGGGAAGCTCCTTAACTTTGCACCTGTGGCTTGTGGCTCGCACCTGCGGCTGCCCATGCGCAGGTGCGATCATACCAGAAGCTGGAAGCTTCAGCTCTTCTTCAAAATTCCAAAATTGGTCCGAGTCTCGTCCGGTTAACACTCGGGGCCCCTGGGGTCCCGCCCGAACATACCAATAAGTTTGAAATCATAAAACGGACTCGCTTGAACTCTCGAAACGTGTAAACCAACATCAAAACGAAAAATCATACCCCAAACCAAATTGATTCAACTTAGAATTTTTAAATTCTTCAAACTTACTTCGAACGCGCCGAAATATACTTAAAATACTTGGAACGACACCAAATTTTGCGTGCAAGTCTTAAATCACCATATGGACCTATTCCAACTTCCAGAATCGGATTCCGATCTCGATATCAAAAAGTCCACTTCCGGTCAAACTTCTCAAAATCTTTAAATTTCTAGCTTTAGCCAAATGACTCCAAAATGACCTACGGACCTCCGAATCCACTTCCAGATGTGCTCCCAATACCAGAATCACCATACGTAGCTATTCCCAGACTCAGAATCCCAAATGGACATCGATAACATAAAATTCACCTCCACCCCAAATTCATGAAATTCTTCCGAAGTGCTAACTTCCACAATAGGTGCCAAAACTCTCTCGGGGTATCCAAAACATGATCCGAACATACGCCCAAGTCCGAAATCATCATACGAACCTGCTGGAACCTTCAAATCCCGATTCCGAGGCTGTTTACGCTAAAACCCAATCTTAGTCAATTCTTCCAACTTAAAGCTTTTGAAATGAGAATTTGCTTTCCAATTCAACTCCGAACTTCCCGAAATTCAATCCCGACCACGCGTACAAGTCATAATACCTAAAGTGAAGCTGCTCATGGTCTCAGACCACCGAATGACACACTAGAGCTCAAAACGACTGGTCAGGTCGTTACATATGGGATCGGGCTGCACGCCATAACATGTTTCATTGTTATATGCCATGATTGGCTTGTTATAGCGCTTGGGCTGAAGGAGCCCTCCGGAGTCTATACATACCCCCAGTGAGTACAGGTACCTACTGAGTTTGAGTGCCGAGTGCTGAGTGATTGAGAGGAATGAGTGACTGTGAGGAAAGAGTGATTGTGAGGTTGGAGTGAATGGGAGGACTGAGTGACTGTTGATCTGAGAGGATGCATTGGTTTCATTATTGTTGCACTTCAGCCGTCATATATCACTGTTTTTGGAAAAGTTTCTGAGAGATATTATCTTCTATTTCTGTTGAACTTGATATGAAATTACTGTTTGGGTCTTAAATGTTGAACTTGAAAGCATGCCTACCTTGTTATGTTGGAAATTACTGTAATTGGACTTAGCTGTGAATCTCGTCGCTACTTTCAGTTTTTTATTTAGTATTGTTACTTACTGAGTTGGTTGTACTCATACTACACCCTGCACTTCGTGTGCAGATCCAGGTATTCCCGGACACAATGGGTGTTGATTCCTTCGCACATTTAATTTTTCGGAGATTCCGAGGTAGCTGCCGGTGTTTTGCATACCTTGTATCTCCTTCCCTATCTTCTTGTTTACTTTATTTGGTCTCAGACTATTATAGATTGTGTTGTCCAGACTTGAGATGTATGGATGCTCATGTGCTCTGTAACACCCCGATAGTTGGGAATTTCACGTTATGTTTGGGGTTTTTAATCCCGTTTATGAGAACTGTTGCTATTAAATCTGTTTTAATTCTTTCTTATTAAAAGTGTTGGAAATATTTTGTGAGAAGTTGGTTTGCCTAGTACCACATTAGGCACCATCACGATAGGTTAGGATATTTGGGTCGTGACATCTGGGGAGGGTAGTGTGTATGCAGACCTTACCCCTACCTTGTGAGGATAGAGAGGTTGTTTCAAAAATATATTTTATATTGGACAATAATGTAATTTAAGTTAATTTCCTAACGTTTAGGACTACAAAATCAACTAAAATTTTGATGATTAAATTTTCCTTATTTGAACTTTGAATAAACTCCTAATATTTAGGTTACATAAATTTGTTTCTGTGATGACCCAAAAGGTCATCTTATATTTTAGAACTCGAATCTGCACTCTTAAGCCTTAAAATATCATTTTTACCTTCCTCGATTTGCGTTCATAGTCCGGACAGGTTTCCGGAAAGCTTTTATGTTGAAAATTGATGAAAGTAAGAATTTTTGCCTTAAAGGTTAATTTTAGTTGACTTTGGTCAATATTTTTGGTAAACGGGCTCGAATCCGTGCTTTGACGGTCTTGGTAGGTCCGTATCGAATTATGGGACCTAGGCGTATGCCCGGAATTGAATTCGGAGGTCCCTAGCTTGAGTTATGATATTTTGATGAAAATTAAAAGTCTGGAAATTATTTGTTTTTTAGAATTGATTGATATTTAGCATTGTTAGTATCGGGTCCATCTTTTAGTTTCGGAGCCCGGTACAGGTTCATTATGATATTTAAGACTTGTCTGTGAAATTTGGTGAGAAACGGAGTTGATTTGACGTGATTCGGGCGTCCAGTTGAGAAAATAGAAATTTTAAAGTATTCCTGAGAATTTCATTTGATTTGGTACTAAATTCGTAGTTCTAGGTGTTATTTTGGAGATTTGATCACGCGAACAAGTTTGTATGATGTTTTTAGACTTGCGTGCATGTTTGGTTTGGAGCCCCGAGGGCTCGGGTAAGTTTTGGATAGGCTACGAAGTGATTTGGACTTAGAAGCGATCACTGTTGAGGTCGCATTTGCGAACTTCTATTGCAAATGCGAAGAGAAGCTGGGCCAGCCTGTGTTCGCAATTGCGAACTTTTCTTTGCATTTGCGAAGGGAGTCTGGGAGGGGTATGGATTGTAAATGCGATCTTTTGTTCGCATTTGCGAGGTCAGTGATCGCAATTGCGACACTTTCCTTGCATTTGCGGAGGGCAGCAGGATTGTGAAGGCTTCGCAATTGCGATAGCCCTTCGCAATTGCGAGCTTCGTATTTGTGAAGCTCAGGTCGCAAATGCGATGTCTGCAGCTGAACAAAATGACTTTTGGACGGGAAGTTTCATTCATTTCCTAAGTTTTCATGAGCTAAAACACAAGAGGCGATTTTCCAAAGACCATATCTTCCCCAAATCATAGGTAAGTGATTCTAAACTGGTTTCTTTCAATCTTTCACTACATTTTACAAGATTTCAACCACAAATGTAAGGTTTTCATGGTAGAATTAGGGGTTTTGGGTAGAAACTAGGGATTTCGGAAATTTGGGGATTTAGACCTCAATTTGAGGTCAGATTCCAAAACCAATTATATATTCGGGTTCGGGGGTGAATGGGTAAATGGATTTTGGCCCGAACCTTGGATTTTGACCAAGCGGGCCCGGGGTCGATTTTCGACTTTTTGGAGGGAAATTTAGGAAATCTAAATTTATTCAATGTAATTGATTCCTTTAGAAAAATTTGATATTATTGAGTCATTTTTGAATAGATACGAGTGGTTCGGAGGTGAACTCCAAAGAAAAAGCTGTGATTGAGAATTAAGTGGCCTTTGGAGCAAGGTAAGTGTTGTGTCTAATCCTGACGTGAGGGAATTAGGAACCTTAGATTACTTGCTAAGTGAAATTCATGTGAGCGGCGTATATGTGAGGTGACGAGTACTTATGCGCTACCACTTTACCTGTTTTCCATGTTTCTTAGTTTTTCTTATATTGTCTCATTCCTATGCCTAATTGCGATGTGTTATACTATTGTTGTTCAATTTATTGTTCTAATCATGTTTACAGATTTTCTAGTGATAATTGAGTTTTTATTTCAAAGTTGAGATTGATGTTATGGAACCAAATATTGAGGTAAGGTTTGTACTTGCTATTCTATCTCCCTGTTGATATTTATGCATTGCATTATGGCAAAGGAGAGTTTTAATGCACGAAGGGTGATGCCGCGCCATATTGTGAGTGTTAATGCACGAAGGGTAATGTCGTGCCATGATATGAGAGTTAATGCACGAAGGGTGATGTCGTGCCGTTTCTATTAATTTTATGGTGAGATTGAGAGTAAAATCATGAAGGGTGATGCCGTGCATTTTTCCTTACTGTATTCACTATTTCTGTTGATTCATAGTATATTGACTGCTCCGGTGATCATTCGATTGTAGTCCTTTATCTTGTATTCCCCTAAGTATGTTCCTCTCCCGACATTTCCTGTTTAGTTTTTCATTTCTGTTATGTGTATATACACTGTTAAATTGTACAGGTTGATTTGTAGGTGCCTTGCCTTAGCCTCATCACTACTTCGTCGAGGTTAGGCTCGACACTTACTAGTACATAGGGTCGGTTGTACTGATACTGCACTCTGCACTTTCTGTGTAGATTTTGATACTGGCTCGGGTTGATCAATATTTTGCTATTGGTCCGCTGTCCGGAGACTCAAGGTAGATCTGTAGGCGTTCACAAACCTTGAATTCCCCATCTATCTTTTCTGTTCTACCGTTTCTTTCCTTTAGACAATTGCATTTCTTTCAGACTATTACTTGTAGTAAATTCTAGAATGCTCGTGAATTGTGACTCCAGATCCGGGTGGTAGTAATTAATACAGTTTTTATGATATACCGTACTTATTATATTTTATCTTAGTTAAGTATTGTTAATTACTGAATGGAAATACGGAATTGGTTTAATAATTCTTGAACGTTGGCTTGCCTAGAAAGTGAAATGTTAGGCGCCATCACGGTCCCGTCGGTGGGAAATTTCGGGTCTTGACAGTTGGTATTAGAGTACTAGGTTGCCTAGGTCTCACGATTCACGAGCAAGCTTAATAGAATCTGGAGGATCGGTACGGAGACGTCTGTGCTTATCTTCTAGAGGCTATGAAGTTTAGGAACAAGTTTCACTTTTATTCTTCTCTGTCGTGCGATTTTGCTTTCTCAATACTTATTGAACTCTTCTTCTCTTATTCTCTCGTAGATGGCGAGAACACGTACCGCATCCTCAGATGAGCATCAGCCAGAGCCTCCAGTGGTAGCTCCTACGTGGGGCAGAGGTCGAGGTTGAGGCCGTGTTAGAGGCCGAGACTGGGGCAGGGCTTAGCCTAGAGCCCGAGCAGCAGCCCCAGCAGTGGAGCCTCAGATAAAGCTTGATGAGGAGGTTCCAGCCCAGACTGTTCAAGCCGGACCAGCTCAGGTTCCAGAGGGATTCATTGCTGCCCCAGTAATTCGGGACGCTTTGGTCCGTTTGGTGGGCCTTTTGGAGAATGTGGCCCAGACTGGCGCATTTCCCATGGCACCAGTAGTATCTCAGGCTGGAGGAGGAGACCAAAGTCCTACCACTTCCGCTCTGGAGTAGATAGCTCCCCAGTATCAGGCTCCAGCAGCTCAGCTAGTCGAATTAGTTCAGCCGATTATTGCGGTACAGGTCGGAGATGGACCAGCTATGTCTTCTGAGGCTTTATGGATATTGGACAGGTTTACCAAGCTCTTTCCTATTCACTTCAGTGGTGCTCCTTTAGAGGAGCCCCCAGGAATATCTTGACAGCTATCACGAGGTTCTACGAAACATGGGTATAGTGGAGACCAATGGGGTCGATTTTGCTGCATTCTAGATGACTGGTTCCGCCAAGAAATGGTGGAGAGATTACTTGTTGACCAGACCAGCTGGATCGCCTGCTCTTACTTGGGACCAATTTTCTCAGCTCTTCTTAGAGAAGTTTCTGCCTATCACATTGAGAGAGGAACGTCGCCGTCAGTTTGAGCATCTCCAGTAGGACAGTATGACTGTTACTCAGTATGAGACCCGTTTTGTGGATTTGGCCCGTCATGCCATTCGTCTGCTTCCCACCGAGAGAGAGAGAGAGAGTGAGGAGGTTTATTGATGGAATTGCTCAGCCTATCAGATTGTAGATGGCTAAGGAAACTAGGAGTGAGATACCTTTTCAGGCAGCTGCTAATGTCGCCAGATGGGTCGAAATGGTTCTTACTCAGGGAGGTCAGGGGTCTGACAAGAGACCTCATCATTCCGGTGAGTTCAACGATGCCTCATTTAGAGGCAGGAGTACCTTCGGTAGAGGCCATCCTCCCAGGCCGTTTCATTCAGCGCTTCAGGCATTTCACGGTGCCTCAAGTGGTCGTGGCCCTCAGATGCATTATTCCGACCAGCTAGCCTATAGTGTACCACCAGATCCTATTAGTGCACCTCCACTCCAGAGTTATCAGAGTGGATTTTCGGGTCGACAGGGTTAGTTTCAGGGTCAGCAGTCACCGCAATCGAGGTTATGTTATACTTGTGGTGATCCGAGACACATTGCTAGATTTTTCCCTCGAGCAACAGGCAGCTCGTAGCATCATAGTTCTCGTGCCATGGTTTCGGCACCAGTTGTTGCACCACCTGCTCAGCCAGCCAGAGGCAGGGGTTAGGCAGCCAGAGGTAGAGGCCAGACTGTTAGAGGTGGAGGTCAGGCCGTTAGAGGTGGAGACCAGCCAGCTAGAGGCTATCCCAGGGATGTAGTTCAGGGTGGTGGGGCCCAACCCCAGTGTTATGCTTTCCCAGCCAGGCCTGAGGCTGAGTCATCTGACGCTGTTATCACAGGAACGTTTTCTGTTTGCAGTAGAGATGCTTCAGTTCTATTTGATCCGGGATCTACTTACTCCTATGTGTCATCCTATTTTCCTTCCTATTTGGTTGTG
>AWOL01S0007856.1:16972-27000 GCA_000715115.1 Nicotiana otophora
TCTACTTCTTGACATGGTTGATTTTGATGTCATACTGGGTATGGATTGGCTGTCACCTTATCATGCTATATTAGATTGTCACGCCAAGACGATGACCTTAGCCTTGCAGGGGTTTCCTCGATTAGAGTGGAGAGGGAATCTTGCCCATTCTGCCAGCAGGGTTATCTCTTATGTGAAGGCTCGACATATGGTCGAGAAGGGGTGCCTAGCTTATTTGGCTTATGTCTGCGATTCTAGTGCGGAGGTTCCTTACATAGATTCAGTGTCAGTTGTTCGTGAGTTTCCAGAGGTGTTTCCTGCAGATTTGCCGGGGATGCCACCCTACAGGGATATTGATTTCTGCATTGATTTGGATCCGGGAACTCAGCCTATTTCCATTCCGCCATATCGCATGGCCCTTGCCAGATTTGAAAGAATTAAAGGAGCAGTTGCAAGATTTGCTTGATAAGGGCTTCATTAGACCTAGTGTCTCACCCTAGGGTGCACCCGTGTTGTTTGTGAAGAAGAAAGATGGATCGATGAGGATGTGTATAGATTATCGGCAGTTGAACAAAGTCACCATCAAGAACAAATATCCATTGCCGAGGATTGATGATTTATTTGATCAGCTTTAGGGTGCCAAAGTGTTTTCAAAGAGTGATTTCAGATCTGGCTACCATCAGTTGAGGATTAGGGCATCCGATGTTCCTAAGATAGCTTTTTGGATTCGGTATGGGAATTATGAGTTCCTAGTGATGTCATTTGGGCTGACAAATGCCCCAGCATCATTCACGGATTTGATGAATCGGGTGTTCAAACCCTACTTGTATTCCTTTGTGGTTGTGTTTATTAATGATATCTTGATCTACTCCTACAGTCGAGAGGAGCATAAGCAACACCTTTGGATCGTTCTTCAGACTCTGAAAGATAGCCAGTTATATACTAAGTTCTCAAAATGCGAGTTTTGGTTGAGTTTAGTTGCTTTCTTGGGTCACGTTGTATCAGCAGAGGGTATTTAGGTGGATCCTAAAAAGATTGAGGCAGTTCAGAACTGTCCTAGACCCACATCAGCTACAGAGATTCGTAGTTTCCTGGGTTTGGCAGGCTATTACCGTCGATTTGTGGAGGGGTTTTCATCCATAGCAGCCCCGTTGACCAGATTGATCCAAAAGGGTGCCCCATTCAGGTGGTCAGATGAGTGTAAAGCGAGCTTTTAGAAGCTCAAGACAGCTTTGACCACGGCACCAGTATTGGTGTTACCCACAGGTTCAGGATCTTATACAGTATATTATGACGCATCTCGTATTGGTCTTGGTGCAGTATTAATGCAAGATGGTAAGGTAATTGCATATGCGTCGCGGCAATTGAAGTTTCACTAAAAGAATTACCATGTTCATGATCTAGAGCTGGCAGCCATTGTTCACGCATAGAATATTTTGGAGGCACTATCTTTACGGCGTGCCATGTGAGGTATTCACTGATTATCAGAGCTTGCAATATTTGTTCAAGCAGAAGGAAATCAATTTGAGGCGGCGGAGATGGATGGAGCTATTGAAAGACTATGATATCACCATATTATATCATTCCGGGAACGCCAATGTGGTGGCCGATGCTTTGATTAGAAAGTCAGTCAATATGGGTAGCCTTGCAAATATTCCAGTTGGTGAGAGACCACTTGCATTGGATGTTCAAGCCTTAGCCAACCAGTTCGTGAGGTTAGATGTTTCTGAGCCCAACCGTGTTCTAGCTTGTATAGTTGCTCGGTCTTCTTTCTTTGAGCGCATCAGAGATCGGCAGGATGACGATCCTCATTTACTTGTCCTTAGAGACACAGTGCGGCACGGTGGTGCCAAGCAGGTTACTGTTGGAGATGACGAAGTTTTGAGGATGCAGGGTCGTATTTGTGTGCCTAGTGTGGATGGACTTCGTGAATTAATTCTTGAAGAAGCACACAATTTCAGGTATTCTATTCATCTAGGTACCACCAAAATGTATCAAGATTTGCGACAACATTATTGGTGGAGGAGAATGAAAAAAGATATAGTTGCCTATGTAGCTCGGTGCCTAAATTGCCAGCAGGTAAAGTGTGAGCATTAAAGACCTGGTGGTTTACTTCAAAGGTTAGATATTCCTGAGTGGAAGTGGGAGCATATCACTATAGATTTTGTTGTTGGACTTCCACAAACTCAGAGGAAGTTCGATGCAGTTTGGGTTATTGTGGACAGGCTGACTAAGTCAGCGCACTTGATTCCTGTGGCAGTTACCTATTCCTCGGAGCGGTTAGCCTAGATTTATATTTGTGAGATCGTTCTTCTTCACGGAGTGCCTGTGTCTATCATTTCTTATCGAGGTACGCAGTTTACCTTGCACTTTTGGAGGGCAGTACATCGTGAGTTGGGTACGTGGGTTGAGTTGAGCACAACATTTCATCCTCAGACGGACGGGCAGTCCGAGCGTACTATTCAGATCTTGAGGATATGCTCCGCGCTTGTGTTATAGACTTCGGAGGATCGTGGGATCAGTTTTTGCCCCTTGCAGAGTTCGCCTATAACAACAGCTACCAGTCGAGCATTCAGATGGCTCCCTATGAGGCATTATATGGTAGGCGGTGTCGGTCGCCAGTTGGGTGGTTCGAGTCGGGAGAGGCTCGGTTGTTGGGCATAAACTTAGTACAAGATGCCTTGGATAAGGTCAAGATTATTCAGGATCGACTTTGCACAGCTCAGTCCAGGCAGAAGAGTTATGCCGACCGTAGAGCTCGTGATGTTGCATTCATGGTCGGAGAGAGAGTGTTACTTCGGGTATCACCCATAAAGGGTGTAATGAGGTTCGGAAAGAAGGGCAAGTTGAGCCCTAGGTATATCAGACCTTTTGAGATTCTGGAGAGAGTGGGAGAGATGGCTACCGGGCTTGTGTTGCCACATAGTTTAGCAGTTGTTCATCCGGTATTCCATGTGTCCATGCTTCAAAAGTATCACGATGATCCGTCCCATGTGTTAGATTTCAGCTCTGTCTAGTTGGACAAGGATTTGACTTACGAGGAGGAGCCGGTGGCAATTCTAGCCCAGCAGGTTCGCCAGTTGAGATCAAAGATTTACCCTTCTGTTCGAGTGTAGTAGAGAGGTCAGCCTATTGAGGCAGCTACTTGGGAGTCCGAATCCGATATGCGAAGTAGATATCCCCACCTTTTCACCAGCCCATGTACTCTTCTATGTCCGTTCGAGGATGAACAGTTGTTTTAGAAGTGGAGAATGTATTGACCCAAAAGGTCATCTTATATTTTAGAACTCGAATCTGCGCTCTTAAGCCTTCAAAATCTCATTTTTTTACCCTTGAAAATTGATGAAAATAAGAATTTTTGCCTTAAAAGTTGATTTTAGTTGACTGTGGTCAATATTTTTCGTAAACGGGCTCGTATCCATGCTTTGACGGTCTCGGTAAGTCCGTATCGAATTATGGGACCTGGGCGTATGCCCGAAATTGAATTCAGAGGTCCCTAGCTTGAGTTATGAATTTTTGATGAAAATTAAAAGTCTGGAAATTATTTATTTTTAAGAATTGATTGATATTTGGCATTGTTAGTATCGGGTCCGTATTTTGGTTCCGGAGCCCGATACAGGTTCATTATGATATTTAAGACTTGTCTGTGAAATTTTGGTGAGAAACGGAGTTGATTAAACGTGATTCGGACGTCCAGTTGAGAAAATAGAAATTTTAAAGTATTCCTGAGAATTTCATTTGATTTAGTACTAAATACGTAGTTCTAGGTGTTATTTGGGCGATTTGATCGCGCGAGCAAGTTTGTATGATATTTTTAGATTTGCGTGCATATTTGGTTTGGAGCCTCGAGGGCTCGGGTGAGTTTTGGATAGGCATGGAGTTATTTGGACTTAGAAATATAGCTGGTGTGCTTCAGCTGTGTTGCAGGACTCAGACCTCGCAAATGCGAGGTCAGGTTTGGCATTTGTGATCACTGTTGAGGTCGCATTTGCGAACTTCTCATTGCAAATGCGAAGAGAAGCTGGGCCAGCATGTGTTTGCAATTGCGAACTTTTCTTCGCATTTGCGAAGGGAGTTTGGGAGGGGTATGGATCGCAAATGTGACGTCTGCAACTGAACAAAATGACTTTTGGACGGGAATTTTCATTTATTTCACAAGTTTTCAAGACCTAAAACACAAGAGGCGATTTTCCAAAGACCATATCTTCCCCAAATCATAGGTAAGTGATTCTAAACTGGTTTCTTTCAATCTTTCACTACATTTTACAAGATTTCAACCAAAAATGTAAGGTTTTCATGGTAGAATTAGGGGTTTGGGGTAGAAACTAGGAATTTTCAGAAATTTGGGGATTTAGACCTCAATTTGAGGTCGAATTCCAAAACCAATTATATATTCGGGCTCGGGGGTGAATGGATAAATGGATTTTGGTCCGAACCTCAGGTTTTGACCAACCAGGCCCGGGGTCAATTTTTGACTTTTTGGAGGAAAATTTAGGAAATCTAAATTTATGCAATGTAATTGATTCCTTTAGAAAAATTTGATATTATTGAGTCATTTTTGAATAGATACGAGTGGTTTGGAGGTGAATTCCAAAGGAAAAGTTGTGATTGAGAATTAAGTGGCCTTCAGAGCAATGTAAGTGTTGTGTCTAACCCTGACTTGAGAGAATTAGGAACCTTAGATTACTTGCTAAGTGAAATTCATGTGAGCAACGTATATGTGAGGTGACGAGTACTTATGTGTCACCAATTTACCTGCTTTCCATGTTTCTCAGTTTTTCTTATATTGCCTCATTCTTATGCCTAATTGCTATGTGTTATACTAGTGTTGTTCAATTTATCGTTCTTATTATGTTTATAGATTTTCTAGTGATAATTGAGTTTTTATTTCAAAGTTGAGATTGATGTTTATGAAACCAAATGTTGAGGTAAGGTTTGTACTTGCTATTCTATCTCCCTGTTGATATTTATGCATTGCATTATGGCAAGGGAGAGTGTTAATGCACGAAGGGTGATGCCGTGCCATATTGTGAGTGTTAATGCACGAAGGGTGATGTCGTGCCATATTGTGAGTGTTAATGCACGAAGAGTGATGCCGTGCCATATTGTGAGTGTTAATGCACGAAGGGTGATGCCGTGCCATGATATGAGAGTTAATGCACGAAGGGTGATGCCGTGTCGTTTCTATTAATTGTATGGTGAGATTGAGAGTAAAATCACGAAGGGTGATGCCGTGTATTTTCCTTACTGTATTCACTATTCATGTTGATTCATGGTATATTGACTGCTCCGGTGATCATTCTATTGTAGTCCTTTATCTTGTATTCCCCTCAGTATGTTCCCCTCCTGACATTTCCTGTTTAGCTCTTCATTTCTGTTATGTGTATATATACTGTTAAATTGTACAAGTTAATTTGTAGGTGCCTTGCCTTAGCCTCGTCACTACTTAGTCGAAGTTAGGCTCGACACTTGCCAGTACATGAGGTCGGTTGTACTGATACTATACTCTGCACTTTCTGTGCAGATTTTGTTACCGGCTCGGGTTGATCGAGATTTTGCTATTTGTCCGCTGTCTGGAGACTCAAGGTAGATCTGTCGGCATTTACAGATCTTGAAGTCCCCGTCTATCTTTTCTGTTCTACTGTTTCTTTCTTTTAGACAATTGTATTTCTTTCAGTCTATTACTTGTAGTAAATTCTAGAATGCTCGTGAATTGTGACTCCAGATCTGGGTGGTAGTAATTAATATAGTTTTATGATATACCGTACTTATTATATTTTATCTTAGTTAAGTATTATTAATTACTGAATGGAAATAAGGAATTGTTTTAATAATTCTTTAACGTTGACTTGCCTAGCAAGTGAAACGTTAGGCGCTATCACGGTCCCGTCGGTGAAAAATTTTGGGTCGTGACAGTTTCTTATTTTAGTTGTCTAAATTAATATAGCTTCTTTCCTACACGTACATTAGATATTTACTAATAAAAATATCTAATAAAAATTGAAGTTGATTTAAAAAATCTAAACCAAACTTATAGGCACATTAATAAGAAAATATGTTTAAGTAACTTTACAAAATGACATACCTATATTTGAAAATAATAATATTTTATAGTAATAATAAATACTATAATATACTTTAAGTTTTTTTACGTGTTGTAATATATACTTGTATTAAATCAAAATTCAATTACAATATTGGATAAGTGAAGAATATATAAGATACTCTAATTTATACATTGAAATTAATAGCACTAAATTGTACTGTAATTGTAATGACCCAACTTGTCGTTTTAAGAATTAACACCTCGTTCAGTGACTTAAGGTCTCAAGCAGTTTTACAATATGTATTACGACCCGCGGGTGTGGTCGAGTTGAATTTCTGAAGATTCAGAATTAAATTAAAAGAACAATCCTTATTTAGAAGCTTAAATGTAAAGAGTGGACCGGAGAGTTGACTTTTGAGCAAACTGCTCCGGAATGGAATTTTGATGATGTCAATAGTTTCATATGGCGATTATGGACTTAGGAGCGTATCCGAAAAATTATTTGGAGGTCTGTCGTGGAATTAAGTTTGAAATGGCGAAAGATGAATTTTTGAGAAGTTTGACCGGGGAGTTGACTTTTTATATCGGGGTCGGAATCCGATCTTGGAAATTGGAATAGCTTCGTTGTGCCATTTCTGACTTGTGTGCAAAATTTGAGGTCATTCGGACGTGGTTTGGGAGGTTTCAGCGTCATTTGTGGAATTCAGAAATTTTTAAGTTCATTAGGTTTGAATCCGTGTGTAATTTGTGTTTTTGGTGTTGTTGAAGGTGATTTGAAGGTTTGACTAAGTTCTTATGATGTTATGGGACGCTTTGGTATGTTTGGTTGAGGTACCGAGGACCCCGGGTGTGTTTCAGATCATTTTGGGCTACTTTAGATGCTGATTTGCTAATATCTGGTGTTGTTCTTCGCGTTCGCGAGGAGCCTCTCGCGTTCGCGAAGCAGGATTTGACTTCTGGGATTTTGTTCTTCGCGTTCGCGAAGAGACTCTCGCTTTCGCGAAGAAGGAAATCTCTGTTGCAATAGTCTGATTTGGAGGCTCATATCTCGCAATCTATAAGGAATTTGGAAATTATCCAAATATTAAAGTTGTATCCCTTTGTATCTAGTTTTCAAAAAAGGAAACCATTTGTCATTTGGAGTTGTGTACCAAAGGTTATGGTGGATAAACTGCAGGCTGTCCGGAAAGAGTTTGAAAATCTCTGTTGCACAGGGCTGACTTTGGATGCTTATATCTAGCAATATATAAGGAATGAGGAGATGGGCAACAAATCAAAGTTATATTCCTTTAGTCTAGTTTCCATAAAGTTAAACCATTTGTCATTTGGAGTTTTGTACAAAACGTTATGACCATTATACTAGAGGTTGTCTGAAAAGAGTTTGAAAATAGTTGTTCGAGAATTTGTTCATCGCGAACACAAGGGAAGGGTCGCGAACGCGAAGAACAAATCCCTGGGCAGCAGAATAAAGTCCAAGTTCGTCTCATTATTCCATTTTTGGACCAAGGAAGCTCGGGTGAGGCGATATTTCGAGAGTTTTCAAGGAAAACATTGGGGTAAGAATTCTTAATTTGATTTTGGTTAAATTACATGAATCTAGTGTTGTTTTTACCACTAAATTAGTGAATTGGGTTGAAAATGGTAGAAATCCTCTAGATTTTAATTTAAGATTTGAAGGGCGATCCGTCATCGAAATTTGATAATTTTGGTATGGTTGAACTCGTATCGGAATAGGTGTTCGGATTTCGTAAAAAGTTTGTCGGGTTCCGAGGGGCGGGCCCCGCGCTGACTTTTTAGAATAAAATTTAAGTTGGTGTTTTATTATCCGGAATTATTTCCGATGAATTTTAATGAAGTGGTACAATTAATTTGGATAGATATGAGTTGTCCGGAGGTCAATTCAAGCAAGAAGGCGATTTTGGAATATCGACATAACTTCAATAAGGTAAGTATCTTGCCTAACCTCGAGTGGGGGTATTACCTCTTAGGCATTGAGTCTTATGTGAAAATTGTGTGATTTGAAAGCCGTGTACGCGAGGTGACGAGTACGTACTAAGTCTTATATGTGCAAATTTTATTGGTTTAAAGTTTTAGGCATTCTTATGTATTAAATTAGATAATTGTTGGCATTAGTAAATCCTTGAATTATCACGCCTCATTGCTTATTTGTCAAGTTTGTATTTTATATAATAACTTGGTGTTATTGTCATTTGGATTTTATGTGAATTACGTGTGTTTGTTGATTTGATATTTTTCTTGGAACTAAATTCATGATAGAATCCTTATCTGCAAATATTTATTTAATAAGTTTAAATTGAGGAGTTAATATAATTATCAAAAATTTGGATTGATAAAGGCGTTGCCCTATACTGAGTATTTTTCACCTATGTTGATTGTTTTGAGGTTTTATATACGTTTTGTGGAGCCTTGGACTATTTGTTGAAGAATTTATTGATTCTACTACATATTTGGAATTTGGTTTTGGTCAGTGGCAAATTGTGATATGAATTGTTGTATTGTGCTGTGATTTAAACACTCTCCTTGATGTTATTTATGCTTCCTACCTTGCTTGTTAATGATATACATGTGCTTGGTAAGGAAGAGTGTAATGCACGAAGGGTGATGCCGTGCCATTTGAACTATATTATCATGAGATGGAGAGTGTAAAGCACGAAGGGTGGTGCCGTGCCATTTGAGAGTGTAAAGCATGAAGGGTGATGTCGTGCCATTTGAGAGTGTAAAGCACGAAGGGTGATGCCGTGCCATTTGAACTATATTATCATGAGATGGAGAGTGTAAAGCACGAAGGGTGGTGCCGTGCCATTTGAGAGTGTAAAGCATGAAGGGTGATGTCGTGCCATTTGAGAGTGTAAAGCACGAAGGGTGATGCCGTGCCATTTGAACTATATTATCATGAGATGGAGAGTGTAAAGCACGAAGGGTGGTGCCGTGCCATTTGAGAGTGTAAAGCATGAAGGGTGATGTCGTGCCATTTGAGAGTGTAAAGCACGAAGGGTGATGCCGTGCCATTTGAACTATATTATCATGAGATGGAGAGTGTAAAGCACGAAGGGTGGTGCCGTGCCATTTGAGAGTGTAAAGCATGAAGGGTGATGTCGTGCCATTTGAGAGTGTAAAGCACGAAGGGTGATGCCGTGCCATTTGAACTATATTATCATGAGATGGAGAGTGTAAAGCACGAAGGGTGGTGCCGTGCCATTTGAGAGTGTAAAGCATGAAGGGTGATGTCGTGCCATTTGAGAGTGTAAAGCACGAAGGGTGATGCCGTGCCATTTGAACTATATTATCATGAGATGGAGAGTGTAAAGCACGAAGGGTGGTGCCGTGCCATTTGAGAGTGTAAAGCATGAAGGGTGATGTCGTGCCATTTGAGAGTGTAAAGCACGAAGGGTGATGCCGTGCCATTTGACAGTATAAAACATGAAGGGTGATGCCGTGCTATTTTATTTATATTATCAGGTGAGGATGAGAGTAAAAGCATGAAGGGTGATGCCGTGCAATTATTTTTATATTATCATATATTCATGGCACGAAGGGTGTTTCCGTGCAGGTGAGGACGAGAGACATACATTATATTGTGATATCGTTTTGTTGTGTATACATTCATGCCTTTATCTTGAGATGTTATTGTTCACCTTTGTTTTCTATGTGAATTGTAGTCGTTGTTTCTTCTTGTGTGCCTCCACTTTATTTCTTTTATTGTTATTGGCATTTTTCCCACCTAGTTGGTACTGTTATATGTATGCACGATGAGAAAGATATAAATGCACGAAGATACCGTGCCAATTGATTTGATCTACATATATGTGTTGGGTGAGAATGAGACAAGTGCGCGAAGGTATTGCCGTGCCATTTGATGTGATACGTTGAATATATTTCTCACGCCAGGAAAGTTAAATGAGGTGTCACAAGGTGACTTTTATTTGAAAGAATTATATTTGAAGGATATTTACTTGAAAGAATTATATTTGAAGGATATTTA
>AWOL01S0007856.1:28367-85008 GCA_000715115.1 Nicotiana otophora
TACTTGAAAGAATTATATTCGAAAGATATTTATTTGAAAGAATTATAATGGAAGGATATTTATTTGAAGTAAGCATATTCGAAATATATTTATTGAAAAGGATTATATTCTAGAGACTTTTATTGAAAAATTTATAGATAAAAGATGTATATTGAAAGGACTTGATTAATTGGTTGTACCTGTGTTTATTATTCGTTTGAGTAATATTTTACGGTATTCCTGTTGCCCTGCTGTTTAAATTACTAGTTGATTTGTGTTGCTATCACTGCTATTTGATTTCTATTATTTTGTATATCATATTGCACATGTTATTAGATTAATGAGTGTCTTGACTGTACCTCGTCTCTACTCCACTGAGGTTAGTCTTGATACTTACTGGATACCGACCGTGGTGTACTCATACTACACTTCTGCACATTTTTGTGCAGATCCAGATATTGTAGATATCGGACTCGGACAGAGTTAGAGTGGGATCGCAAGGATTCAAGGTAGAGCTGCTTGGTCGTCGCAGTTCCTTGGAGTCTTTCCATTTTATTGTACTGTTATTTATTATTCAAACAATATTGAGTATTCGATCCTTGCGATCATTTCATGTATTCAGTTAGAGTTCGTGACTCGGTACTACTAGTCTTGGGAGGTTGTAAAGATGGCAAGCATGATGGCGAGCGGGCAAAAGATTAGCCTTGCGGTCCCAGTTTTGGCGAGTAATTATCATGGTTTGAACAAGATTTCGTGTTCTTCCCAATTTGATCAGGTCAAAGTTTGTTTTCTCATCCATTATGTTTATGGTTGACTTGCACATTACCTCAAAATTAATTATCCACTTGCTAAGGGTCCATTTGTCCCTTTGATGGTGGCATACTCAAGAGAGGGAGCCGCGAGGTACTTTGACAAGAAGGATGCAAGAAAATGCATCCACGATAGAGAGAATATAGTTTGTACACCAACATTGTTAACTAATTCTCGTCCTTATTATTATGTGGATAACGAGTCCCCTCAAGAGTTGGAGTCAAATTACTTCATGAGCTTACATTTTAATTACCTCTCTTTGAGGTATGATAACTCATTCATTATCGATCCATATAGCCCGCATCGGTTTGGTCGTCAATTTAGGTTTTACCAAAACGTCCCCGATATTTTGGAGAATGATATCCGTTGCGCCTCTCTAGATGAAGGACTCAGATATTGGAGGATTTACACACTATATCAGTCTATGTCACGTGTGGCTTTTCCCCCAACGGGAGATCCTGTGGAGAAACTTTTCTCCACCAATTATATGTCTTGGTGGGAGAAAGCGCATGTGAAGTTTCTCGAGGATAATTTACAAGCTCTGGTAGACAATGTTGGGCTAAAATTTACTACTACTTTAGGAGATGAAGATCAAGGTATTGGAAAGACGCTCTCAAAAGTCAAAGAACCACCTATTCCAATCTCAAAAGTAGTTACACAACATAATAAAAGGAAGCTTAAATCCTCAAAGGTAGCTTTGAAAGAGGTGATGTGCACTTCAACAAATATAGAGAAACACCCTCCAGTTCTTCCATTTAGCATGCGAGTTCCTCAAGATACAAGCCTGAGTACCAATGAAGATCAAAATTGGAAAAGAAAACGGCCTAACCTAGTAGAGATCGTAGAGGTTCCAAGTGTTGATAGTCCCTCAAGAATGCATACAGCTTGTAACAAAGAGGTAAAATGCAATAACCTCGCCTTTTCCCCTTTTTTTTTCCCTGAACGAATAGCTTCACTAAAAAATTACTTTCTTTCTTTGCCTTTTCCTTATGCAGTTAAATGCCATTGGGAATCCGATGGCATCCCCACATAACAAGCCGCAAGTGAGTGATGAATCTATTGGAGGGCCTACGTCTACAGTGAAGTCATCTTCAAAGGTATCATCTCTTCCTCGTGACAAAGCCCTAATAAGACAAACTCCAAATGCGATAACTCGCGTTCCACTAATGACAAATGCAGCAGTATCTATTTTTGAAGGAAAGAGCATTGTCTTTAATCTAAAAAGGAATTCATCTTGGAACTTTGGGAGGATATTTGCAATAGACTCTCCAAAACTCATGCAGAATTGGTCTCATCTTATATGGAGCAAATCACTGAGATTTTCTAGGATATGAAGAAGACGAATATTTTGGATCTTTCTCCATTAGAGAGTTTACTGGATTCTCTTTCCGAGCTTGCCGCTTCATATGACCAAGAGCGGTCCAATATGGCTGATAAGACGAGTGAAGATGAGAAGCTAGAGCTGATTTCCAAAGCTAAGGAGCGTCTCGAATCGTTCAAACTTGAAGCAAGCGAGAAAGTCAAGAAAGTTTTCTCGAGTGAAAAGAAACTGAAGAGAGTTGTGAAGAGGTTACGAATATTACAACAAGAGAGGGAGAATCTCGAAGGTGTTATAGAAGCAACTCAAAAGGAGGTTGAAGAGATTCAAGCAAAATTTTCAGCTGCCGAGACTGAGGTCTCTTCATATGACAACGTAAATTTGCTGACTGTTGATGATTCGGCCAATCTGGAGGAGAAGAAGAAGAACCTGGAGACTAGCTGTCAAGAATTGATCAACTACAAGTTCTGTTTAGATTAGGTTATTAGCATTATCTCCCCTTCTATAATTATGTTAGATTGACCTAGTGGATATTCATTTCATCTTAAATAAGATTGCTTCTCTTTTGCTTTACATTATCCGACTTTTATCTTAGTCGCATTTAAAATTTTCAGCTTTACGCACTTGTAGAAAAATATTCATATCTTGTCGCGGGAGAGTCCAAATAACGAACCGTTTGATTTCTCGAAAATTAAACTTCAATATATAAAATATATCCAAAACTTAGAATCAAATACCTTCAGAATCGTCGCAGATAATATTTTGAAACCAACTTTAGATTCCACCACGTTGATAATTTCAGATTTGCGTAGTCTCACCAAACAAATCATATCTTGGTGTAGAAACGTCAAAATCACGAACCGTTTGCTTTTTTGGAAACTAAACTTCCAAATATATAACATATCCAAAATTCAAAATTTAATGCCATAAGGATAGTTTCAGATAATAGTGCGAAATCAGTATTAAATTCTGACACGGCGACGATTTCAGATTTGCGTGATTTCATCAAAACTTTTGTATCTTGATATAGGAATGCCGAAATCACGAACCGTTTAATTTATTGGAAACTAAACTTCCAAATCTATAACATATCCAAAATACAAAATTTAATGCCTTAAGGATAGTTTCAGATAATATTTCGAAAGCAATATTAAATTCTGACACACAGACGATTTTAGATTTGCGCGACTTCCACAAAACTTTTGTATCTTGATATAGGAATGCCGAAATCACGAACCGTTTAATTTATTGGAAACTAAACTTCCAAATCTATAACATATCCAAAATACAAAATTTAATGCCTTAAGGATAGTTTCAGATAATATTTCGAAAGCAATATTAAATTCTGACACACAGACGATTTTAGATTTGCGCGACTTCCACAAAACTTTTGTATCTTGATATAGGAATGCCGAAATCACGAACCGTTTAATTTATTGGAAACTAAACTTCCAAATCTATAACATATCCAAAATACAAAATTTAATGCCTTAAGGATAGTTTCAGATAATATTTCGAAAGCAATATTAAATTCTGACACACAGACGATTTTAGATTTGCGCGACTTCCACAAAACTTTTGTATCTTGATGTAGGAACCCATGAACCATTTAATTTCTTAGAAACTAACCTTCAAAATCTAAAACATATCCAAAATATAAAATTTAATTCCTTAACGATAGTTTCAGATGATAGTTCGAAGTCGACTTTAGTTTTCGATATGTCGAAGTACGACTTCACCAAAATTTTTGTATCTTGGTGTGCAAGCCTCGAGATCGCAAGACTTTTTTAATTGCCAAAAATTAAAATTCAAGAGCTTCATTCTCACCAAATATCTTGGGTTCAAGTCTCGCTGAATTTGAAACGTCGTGCCCAGGAATCTTTCTTCTTATATTTGTGTTCCCTTTTGACGCCTCTTCCCTTCCCTTTTTTAGGGCAGTGAGCGGATATGAAGACCAACAAAGACCGAGAAGACCACACCAAATTATAGTAACATGGAAGCTCATTAGACAATTAGTCGAGAGTATGAAACTCTAAGCTGCCTATGTACCTCGGTGAAGAGGATCAAGTCATACCGTAGTTCAGAATGGGTGGGCATGAAAGACATATAGACCACAGGTACCAAGAGTCGGAAAGAGTTTGCTTCCATGCGGAGATCACTTGCCTCTGATATCAAGACCAGTTGGACTCTCTCGAAAACCTGCAAAAAACGATGGAGATGATGGGGGCCAGGATGATTTTTGGTTCTACACGGACTGGTGCTAACAACACAAAGCTTCAAATCAACAATATCGATCCAATGGCATGGCTTCTCAATGCATCATACATGAGCATCGGGCAGGCAGCGCAACTATTCTAGCTCGACATGCGAAATTTCGGTGCTAATGCACGAAACTTCAACTTGTACGTGGCCAAGTTTATTCACGAACTCAATCTCTATTTCTCAAGGTTTGCAGATTTGAGACGTCTTGTGCAGGTGCATCCTTCAATGATTCTGAAAACAAAAAAGAGATCACGTGTTTATTAAGTGCTAAAAGAGAAAGAAAACAAGGGTCCTTGTTAGTCTGTATTTGCGGTAATAGTTACGATATGTGCAGGACAATGATAGCCACCATCATGTATTCCCTTAGGGACTTCAATTATACTCGCTTAAAATTAAAGCTGCAGTTAAGCAAAAGAGAGAAAAAAAGAAAGTCCAAACCAAAAGTAGTTGATAATTACATGCCAAGAAACATGTAATTTGAAAGGCAAAGAAGGGAAAGCTTTGACGCTACACCTCATTTTCATATATCCTAGCGCTCCTCAAATATCAGGCACTTAAATTTTGCTAGGAGGAAGATACAAAAAGCATCACTCGGCTGCTTCCTTTGAGCGGATGGATGACCTCTTCAGCAAAAGGGTTTATATAAAATATTTGAGGCAGTTATTTTGTTCTTTTAGGATTCCAAGGATGATAAGATGCATTGTAATTCCTTTACCATATGGTCTCTGGGAATTCGTTGAGATAGGCCAGAGGTGGAATTCTAGAAGAACTAAAAATGTCTTCAGAGATTCCAACTCAAATTCACATAAAGTAACTTATTTCTTTCAAATTGAGTTTACTTGTAGTCAAAAGGGAAGGGACGTCAGCAAGCCTAAAGGCCTAAATCAATTCAGCTAACAAAGATTTATGGGCTTAATTATGCCTAACATCCATATCTTTATTTTGGCCCCTTCAAGTCTCGAGAACAAGCAGAAAAATGGAGGCTTTCTATTTTAATTCTTACTTCAACTATAGTCTTATTGGTTCAACAAATCTACACCCGACAAGCATTGAAGTAGGGGCAGACATGTGAATTTTGTGAAATTAAAGTCTACGTTAAATTTGGACAAACTCCTAAATTTAAGAAATATCAAGCTCAAACCAAGATTAAATTATTTAAGTCCAAAATATGGATTTAAATTAAAGCCCAAATTCATTGGGCTAATCCATTGAGTTGGGCTACAGACGATGAACCCACTTCATTAAGCCCAAGATGTTATCTACCTAGAAGCCCAATTTGGTACCACGTGTCAAATGCCGTGGCGTGCCAAGTCAAGCAGAAGAACAAATAGGATCGTGCTACGTGTCAAAATGAATAGGCATGCCAAGTCAAATTAAAAGGCCAATGAAACTGTACCACATGTGCAAGTGACATGTTCTCGCTAATCAAATAAGACCTTGTCACTCTTCAATCTGATTGGTCGGAAAGAGTTTGTTCTCATCACAACTCTTACCTCACACAACTATAAATAGGGGTCTTCATAACTCAGAAAAGGGACCATAAGTTATAACAAGAAGCAAGAGAGAGCTCGTGGATCAAACACTATAGATTTCTCTAAAAGTTACAAGCATTCAAGTGTTCTAAGGATTAAAAGATCAAGAAAAAGATTCAAGAACAAGTTGCAAGCCCTTGGATTAAAAATACGTCAAGATCAAGATCATGTCTCAAGCACTTGGATTAAAATAAAATAAAATAAAATTCAAGATTAAGCTCAAAGGCTCTTTTATTTACTGTTGAAAAGTAGAATCAGATGATTCATAGAGATTGTACACTCATATTGTTTGAAATAAAATACTACGATTGTTGCAATATTTTCGGTCTTGATTTTATTTTCTCAACGCAAATTTATTGTCTACAAATTCTCATATTGGAGTCCTTCATCTTGAGAGGCGCTATGGATATGTCGCTTTTGTCGCGCGCCATTTTCTCGTGAAAGCGGGTTTCAACGTGTGGCAACTCTTTTAAATGAGGTATTAAAAGAGAAGAGTCGTCACCTAACGATTTTTAAGGTGCGTTAGGGCATCTATTTGTAAGTAACTCTATTTTGACTAGTCAACGTCACCAAATATCATGTAAGGGCTCAAATTACCTCGGAGAGAAGGTGTTAGGCACTCTTCGAGATCCATAAATGTGGGTCCCGGTCGAACTTTAAACTATGTGGATTATGTAATTAGGCTAGGTGATCAAATAAATAAAGAGAGATTAGAAGTTGAAAAGTCTTATTAAAATATATGAGGATCGGTACAAATCTTAGTATGACTATAAGGATACAACTACATTGGTCTTTATTAAATGACTAAGTGGGGGTGTCAAGTATGTAAAGAAAGGGGGGTCCTAAGTTTTTAGCCTAAAAGAACACCCCGTGCAACATAAATAATACTTTGCAACTTCCTTTAGGTAGGAGTTGCTCATATTATTCAGCGGGCACAGACTATCATCTCCTGCATTACTATGTTGAAGTTGTTTACTTAAAAGCGTTCTAATTCAATTCTAAGTCGTACCCTATGCGTGCGCTACCCGTCCCATGCCTATGGTCCAGGAGGCTTTGGGCCTACTATTTGGGTGGTTCTAGACTTTACTTAGGTTGCCCAAAAAATGATTAAACGAAGCGACATTCAAAATAGATAGGACTTCACGTAAAGACAATTAAAGGCCCAAGTTAGCCTCCACACATAACAACAAATGCATGCGGGCAGATTTCTGGTTATGCAGTAGACGATTTCAGAATTAAAACATATTTGGGTTGTTAAATCCCATAGGCATAGTTCCTATGTGATTCTGATTAATATTATCCAGACAGTACTGCAGCGTATAGGCCGGTTAAAGCATCGCAAGTCCTATAGGTATGATTTCTAATTGTTTACGCGATAAGGCAGTGAAGCGATATGAGTTACCAGATTAGTAGTGCTGATTTTATAAGCATGCTTCTTAGGCAGACGTCAATATCCTATAGGCATGGTTTCTAATAGTTGAGATAAATTTTATATAATTATCCCTGCAGGTATGTCGTCTAAGTATCATAATAACAAAATGACTGATTAATTACTTAAAATCCATAGTCATGATAACTAAAGGAGCAACGCACTAAAAGCAATAGAAGTAATTAACTGATCGATTAATTGAAAACCTATAAACATAGTATCTAGATGGGCAGTAACAAACATGTATTATTCATCCTATAGACACTGTTTAAGTGTTGAATAGCAGACATGGAAACAATGCAGCAATTATTTGAGTCGACACATTTTGACAAGTTAAATGAAGTGTGTGTGCATGAGTCCTATAGACATGATTTCTATTGATGTGCAAAAATAGAGCAAGTTTACCAAAATAGCACATAAAGCAATTAGACCCTATAGGCATATTTTCTACCCTTTCATGCAAATATTGGAACACCCCAGCTCCCTTTTATTAACTTCCCCATCATTCGTCATTACAAGTTATTACAGACCATATTGAATGATTACAGACCCAAACATGAATACAGAATAACCAGCAACACATCTGGGCCTTCAAACAGGCTTAGAACTTCATATGGACCGCAGGTCCAAACTTCAAATGCAGACAGCGTATCCCAAACTTCCAGTACCATGACAGGTCCAACATATCAAGCCTAAATAAATGACTTACTTTACCCAAATGGATGCCAAGTTCAGCCATACAAGCGACAAACTATTTATAAAAGTAACTGGACATCTTAGACACTTAATTCTTAAAGCTATAGCTAACAACATCCTTAGTTAAGACATATAAACAGGACTAAGCTAGATTGAAGGCACACACGATACATATGAGGCAAGTTAAGGCTTGTAATTCCAGAAAGAAAGTTTAAGAATAACATTATTGACCACTATAGGATAATGAACCATTCCAAAAAGAGTTGCAAAGTAAAGCATAATCCAAAATTAGCCTAAAGGACTTTAGACATAAAAGCTTTACATGAAGGTCTAGCAGAATCAAGGATAGGAACAAATGAAATAGCAGTCTACACATAGGAATTCTAACATGGGAGCCTAGTGAGCATAACAAATAGACTAGTGGGCATAATATACAATTGTTGACAAACAATCACATGGGAAGGCTTAACATGCTGAGCATCAGTCATAATACCAAAGCTCAGAAACATTCCCAAAATTAACAGTATAGGTAGGCATCAAAACTTAGACTAGTTAAACATATATAAAGAAAAGGGAATGTACTGAAGTCTTTAGGCAATATTTGAGGAACACAAACTTGAACAAATAAATTATGCTTTACAAGTAGCAAGGAAACATGTCATGTTGGTTCGAAAGTTCAAGCAATACTAGCATTTAAAAGTTACATGCATAGATCAACCATAAAGAAATTAACAAGATATACAGGAATGACACAATAGGAAATAATACATTAGGACAGATTCTGGGTGTGAACTAATCTATCACAAGAATCTGAAACAAGCAGGGAGATGAACTCATGACATGCAGCAGAATAGCATTTAGCCATACACAAACATACTAAGCTAGGCATGCTTAAGACAGTACGAAACTTAGAGCTTTAGGCAAGTTCTGATGCTAGGAAACATAAGGCTACTGGTTAACTTCAAAGCAAAGAGGACCATAAACATAGTAGCATCTTGGTTCATTGAAGTTTGAGTGACATAGATATACAAAGCATGAACACAAGTACAGAAAAAATTGAAATTGCGAGAGTCAAAGGTACTTACCAGTTACAAATTATCGAGCAAACAAATGAGAAGAGAAATTTCCAGAGGTAATTCGATTAACAGTAATAAAGAGCAGCAGAATCCCCAAAATCTCAGTGCGTCAGAGTTTCCAAGGGGTTTCGACTGAACCCCGGGCAGTGCTTGCACTGAGAAAAAACACAATCGAATTCGAATGGCCTTGGCTTTCAGCCGGCCAAGGTCTCAGATTTTAGAATATAACGAGCGAGAAAGAAAGAACAATAGTGATTAAGGTCTCCCCAAAAGGGAATTGGGAGGGGTTTATATAGCATCAAAATTAAGCACCCAGCAAGGAAAGACAGTAAATTAAACACAAATAATGAAAACGTAGCATGTAAAAATCAATTAGAATCAGTTGTAGGGAAAAATCCGGGAAGTCCTAGTTTAGACGAAGAACAAAAATGGCAAAAAATCTCACTGGATCGGAGCCATGAGGCCTGGTAGTAGGTGTATATAGACGAAATATCGTCTAAATCTCGAAGGTCTGGAGATGGTTCCTTGATTTAGGACTGTATACTTGCCAAAGATAGGCAAGTATTATGTGATACCAATACCATATAAATAACGGAGAGATCGAACATATATGGAAGGAAAATCGTGGGGTAGAACTAGAATTGGGGAAGATTTCAAGAGGCGGCAATAAAAATGATTGAAAATAATAGCTTAACATTGTAAAAAATATAAAAATATTATTTTAGCATGAATAATGTAATAATTGTAATTATACATAGCATATAGGCTATTATTGTAAAATTATGTAGATAGCTTAACATACAAATGTAATTATGTAAAATAAAGTAAACAATGTTATAAAATATATATGTGGGTGTAAATAATAAATTTGGATGATTTACTCATCATAAAATAGTTTTAAGGGATAATTAATAAATATTTGAATAATATAAATATAGGAAAATCAATTTTAATGCTTTAAAAATTATAGAAAATACTTATACGACTCTTATAAATTAAATAATGATGCAAAATGTTATTTTAAAAGTATATATACTATTTGAAAAAATATGAGGGCAAAATTGGATATCAACAACTTTTCCTCTTTACCCGGGAAGGATGAAAGAGTTGTTGGGTAAAGAAAATGATGACCAATTTTGTCCGAAGTGAGTGAAGAGTGATGTACTTTGAAAGAATGGGGGCCGAACCCTGGTTCTTGAGTTGCGTACATATCCCTGGTTTTACGGGAATCAAGCAGTGTGCAGTTCTGGATCCAACGACGAACAAAACCGATGAAGTTGTTATAGGAGTGGTCGTATATTTCGAAAAGGTTTGTTTTTTGGGTAGGATAGTGTTGTAAGTAACGGATAATTTTAGGTGGAGTCATGAATGCGAGTTTGGACGTTACGGGTGTATCATAAGGCAAATATTTGATTGATTATAGAGTAAAATGTAGTCAATTACTGGTCGTCGGTTACGTTTGAAGGTAGTCAAAAGATGTGAACGTTATGAACGGAAACCGGAGCGAAAATTGCTCCTGTTTATAGAACGGTTACCTTCCGAGTTACCTGCAAAATTTAAAACATCGTGCGTGCGAATATATATGGGTTATTGTAAAAATTTAAACATGATGCAAATTCCCTTTGGACCATGAAGGTTGTCTTTGGACGATGAGGATAATATCCTTAGACCATGGCATCCTGGGCCATGAAGCGTATAATAAGGGATTTGCATGCCATAAATTGGTGTCCTTGGGCTATGAGGTGGATGCCTCTGGACTATGACGCCTTTGAATAATGATATGTAGTTTTGAGGGATCCGCAGGCCATGGAATGGTGTCTTTAGGCTATGAGGATGGTGCCTTTGGACTATGACGCCTTCGGATAATGTGGCGGTGTTTCAACCCATGAAATGCAAAGATATGGTGATATCTATCATTTGATAGAGGAAACAGGTGATGCTTAGTCATATACGAGGACGAGATAAGACAAGGCTTAGTCTTGTATGAGATGAGGGCAGTGCTTAGCCCTATACGAAGAAAGGAGATAGTGCTTAGCCTTATGCAGTGTAGTGGAGACAGTGTTTAGTCTCATGTAAAGAGAGGCAATGTTTAGTCTTATGTGAGGTGAGGGCAGTGCCTAGCCCTATGCAAAGAGTGGAGACAATGCTTAGTCTCATGCAAGGAAAGGAGACAGTGCTTAGTCTCTGTCAAGGAAAGGCAATGCTTAGCCTTATGCGATAATGGAGGCAATACTTAGCCTCATACAAGGAAAGGAGACAATGCTTAGTCTCTAGCAAGGAACGGCAATGCTTAGCCTTATGCAATAATGGAGGCAATGCTTAGCCTCATGCAAGGAATGTAGACAGTGTTTAGCCTTATGCGAAGAAAGGCGATGCTTAGCCTTATGCAAGATGAGGCAATGCCTAGCCCTATGAAAGGAGTGGATACAATGCTCAGTCTCATGTAAGAAGAGGCAATGTTTAGCCTTATTCAATAATGGAGGCAATGATTAGCCTCATGCAATAATTGAGGCAATGCTTAGCCTCATGCAAGGAGTGGAGACAGTGTTTAGTCTCATGCAAAGAAAGGCAATGCTTAGCTTTATGCAAGGAATGAAGACAGTGCTTAGTCTCATGCAATGAAGGCAGTGTTTATCCTTGTGTGATGATGAGGGCAGTGCTTAGCCCTATGCAAGATAAGCAACGAATAGCTGTGAGAGAGTAAAGTATTTCTTAGCTTGACGTGTTTTCATTTGGCAACTTTGTCGTTATGAAGATAGCAATTTTCTTGTGCGTATGTATTTGCGAATATTCCTGTTATGTTTATTGTGCCTGCATTCAAAGAAAAATTGTGAGTTTTGTGGGGGAACAATTGGTTCATGCTCTCGATTTCCTTGCTTTGCCTTTTGCCTTGAGACCTTAATGGAGTTACCCTGGGTAGCGTTTGGCTGCCATAGAAATGAATTTTCGAAAAACATGCATGCATTTGACAAATTATTATTTTCAAAAATGTAGTTGTTTGAAATGCACGAGATCAAATAATTTGGATGTACTGATGACTGTGACGTATTTCGAGACATTGCAACCTCCTTGCTTTAGAATTTTGAGGGTCCTCCTCAAAATTCTGCCCTAGTTTAAGTGCATACTTCTGACAACACATTCCTTGGTTGTTCCAAACGTGATAAAATCGGACAAACTCACGATCTTGCCCCAGTTTCTGATCATAGGAGAAATGAAGATTTTATTAGGATGTGTCGGAACCCACAGGGCTGCCTACGTATCCCCTCTTAAATGGGAATCAGGTTAAGCGTAGTTCAGTTACATCAAATAGAAAATGCAAACAATCTTAAACATAGTATGTCTTGACTGCGTCTGAATTGATAGGTTTCGGCCAAATTTCTCCGTCCATTTCAGCAAGTATAAGTGCTCCTCCTTTCAATACCCGGTGAACCATGTAAGGGCCCTGCCAGTTGGGTGAGAACTTCCCCTTGGATGAAATCCTGGTGCGGGAAGATTTGATTTAGCACCAATTGCCTTGGTGCGAATTGCCTTGGCCTGACCTTTTTATTGAAAGCTCTCGCCATTCTGTTTTAGTAGAGTTGACCGTGTCATACCGCATTCATTCTTTTTCCGTCAATAAGAGGTAGTTGTTCATACCGGCTTCGTACCCATTCTGCATCGCTGAGCTCAGCTTCTTGTATGATTCTTAAAGAAGGAATTTCCACTTCGACTGGAATAACAACTTCAGTACCATAAACCAGTAGGTAGGGAGTTGCCCCAGTTGACGTGCAGACTGTGGTACGATATCCAAGTAAACCAAATGGCAGCTTCTCATGCCATTGTTTGTAATTGTCTACCATTTTCCTCAATATCTTCTTGATGTTCTTGTTGGCGGCTTCTACGGCTCCATTCATTTTAGGCTTGTATGATGTGGAGTTCCTATGCTTGATCTTGAATGTTTCACACATGGCTTTCATCAAATCGCTGTTGATATTGGTGGCATTGTCTGTAATGATTGACTCCGGTACTCCAAATCGACAAATAATGCGGTCCTGAGCAAAATCCGCTACAACCTTCTTAGTTACAGCTTTATAAGATGCAGCTTCAACCCATTTTGTGAAGTAGTCTATGGCCACCAGAATGAACCTATGCCCGTTTGAAGTAGCTGGTTCGATTGGTCCGATGACATCTATACCCCAAGTGGAGAAAGTCCAGGGTGAACTTGTTGCATTGAGTTCATTTGGTGGTACTCGTATCATGTCAGCATGTATCTGGCATTGGTGACACTTCTGAACATACCTGATGCAATCTGTTTCCATAGTCATCCAGAAATACTCTGCTCTTAGTATCTTCTTGGCTAAGATAAAACCATTCATGTGCGGTCCGCAGGTACCGGACCGGTCCTTGGCGAGCCCAAACGGTCAAAATTCAAAAACAAAAAAACAAACATGCCCGTTGGGCTTTGAAAAATCTGGCAGTTGGCCTTTAAAAAATAGCCGTTGGCTATTTATAAAATAGTCATTGGCTATTTATAAAATAGCCATTTAACCCTCCCCTCCCTCCCCCAACTTTGTTTTAACCCCAGATTTTTTATAATTATACTTTTTCCTATTTTCAACTATAAATACGCTCTCATTCTTTTATTTTTCTCACAAAATCATCAATCTCTCTCTAATTTTCTTCTATAATTGCTACTATTTCTTACTTTATTGTTACAATTTGTGAAAAAATTGTGAAATTGGTGAATTGAAGTCTTCAGCGATAATTAATTTTCAACAAGTTGTTCGTCAATTCGATAAACTCGTTCCAACGCATAATTTTTAATATTATAGTTTTGTTTGTTTTATTTATTTTCTATTATTTGATTAATTAAGATGGCTTCCTTAAAAAAATATTTTGGTAAAAATAAGGAAAAATCCAAGAGTGGCAAATCTAGTGGCCAATCTGTTCCTTCTCCACTGCTTCTGGCTCCCCGACCCAAACCCCATATCCGTCCTACACCTGCTATTCTTGATAGCGATAATAGTTTATTATAATTTACTGAGAGTCAATTTTGTCATAATATTGGAGATGGTGAACAATTAGACCATGAATTAATGAATGCTCTTTATTCTAATCCAACTATTGATGAAAATGATGAGGAGGAAATAGATTTTGATGAAAAAGATAAGGAGTAAGAGCGATATTTATAAATATAAACATGAATATGAATAATATTTACACTATTTATTTACTCATATAAATTGTCGTGTTGCTATTACAACTGATATTGGTAGAAGTGGTAACAACTGTAATTACCTTACTGTTACTAGTCATTAGATTGATGAGGATTGGATAATGAAAAAAACCATTATTGCTTATAGAATAATTAATTCACATCACACAGGGCAGTTTATTGCTACCACAGTTACGGATATTTGTATATATTTTTGCATTAGTGATAAAATAATATCAGTTTCAATGGATAATACTACTAGTAATACAAATGCATAGCCTTGCTTACCACTACACTAAGTCATGCATTTAGTAACATTTTTCATATTAGATGTATTTGTCATATTTACCATTTAATTGTGGGTGATGTATGAGAATTTTAAATGGAATTACATGTATGAAAGTTTAGTTGTTGCATATGAAAATAGAAACCCCATAAACTCAACGTTTAATGCTCATGTAAGTGATGATGATGAGCACCTTACAAATGCGGATTGCGCTAATGTTAAAATGCTTGTAGAATTTTTAGAAAAGTTTCATATTGCTACAAATAAATTTTCTGGGCAATATTACCCTACTATTTTTAACTGTTTAGTTTATATTACAGAACTTGCAAATTTGTTTGCTAATTTTTCAGAGGGTAGGGAAATTTATCAACTTGCTATTGATTCTATGAGAAAAAAGTTTAAAAAATATTTTTTCCCTATTCCCCCTATTTATGGTGTTGCTGCTTTGTTAAATCCTTGTATGAAATTAGGAGGTCCTCAATTTTGGTATGAAACTATTTATAAAGGTTTAGCACTTGAAGATGAGGAGTTTTCTAAACTTCCGGAAGCAATAGCCTCAATTTGAATAAATGCTCAAACTATTTATAATGCTTTTTAAGTTGCATTAGATCATGCTAGACCAAATGTTCCAACTCCTTCTTCTTCTGATTCTCAATCATCTAAAAGAACTGCTGGAGTAAGAGCACTTAGTGCTTGGGCAGGGTTTAGGGGTTCTCAAGGTTCTAGTAGTAGTGATTTTTCACAATTAAATGAGTTTGAAATTTATTTGTCATAGGAAATTGAAGAAGTGAATCCCGACGGCTTCTTTAATATTTTGGAATGGTGGAAGGACAAAGAAAAATAATTTTCGATTCTTTCAAGGATGGCCCGAGATATTTTAACTATTCAAGCTTCAACAGTGGTATTAGAGAGCGCTTTCAGTCAAGCAAGACTTCAACTCGGTGATTATAGTGTGTCTATGAGGGAGAGCTTGGAAAAATCAATACTTTTCAGAGATTGGATCCGTTCGAAAAGAAGAAATTTAGGACTTGCTGAATCACAACCAGAGGTAGACGAAGCTTATGAAGAAATGCTAGCTGAACTTGCGGAGGATGCTGCTTCGCCCGGAAGCGGTGATGATCAAGCTTCTTTTCCGTCACCACCAACGGAAATTCCTCCGGACCTTGATGGATTTATGAAGTTTGTAAGAGATACCGTGTAACTCGTATGAACAAAAATTAGTATGTATTATGTAACTTGTATTTTGGCACATCTTGATTAGTTTCTTTTTCTTCTCAATGGTAGTATTAGTACCTTGTTGTGCTCATTTCATAGGGGAGAGGAAGACTAAGAAAGATATTGCCATATTATTTTAATGCTATAATAAAATTATAATGTATTACTTTGAATATCTTTTTACAATATTTTTGTCTTTAAATTTGAATTAAAAAATTTAGGTCACAATTCTACAATAAAATTTACAAGGAATTGCCTTAGATATTTTTATTAACATCTTTTTTTCTCTAATTTCTATAAAACTATTTTTAAAAAAGTATCCATTGGGCCCACTTAGCCGAGACCGTTTATCCCGGAACCATTAGTTCGTGGGCCCGATCCCGGGCCGGTTCCTACAAAAAGACCACCAGGACCGAGACCGTTTGACCCGTTTAAATTGGGACCGGTCCGGGATCGGGACAGTTTGGACCGTCCCACTTAGCCCTCTTAGGCCCGGGACCGGCCCACTTGCCACCTTACCAGCAAAGGAAAAAGCTTATATATGATGCTAAGTAATATTTGTGGAACGAACCTTATTTGTTTAAAAATTGTGCAGATAATATCATCAGAAGATGTGTACCTGAAGAAGAGATGAACAAAATTCTGTATCATTGCCATGATGGAGAAATTAGAGGACATTATGCAGCAAATCGGACTGCCTTTAAAGTGTTGGAGGCTGGATTTTTCTGGCCAACACTTTTTAAGGATGCTCGTGCCTATGTTGCACAATGTGACAGGTGTCAGAGAACAGGTAACATTACTAAGAGAGATGAGATGTCGTTACAATTAATACATGTATGTGAAATATTTGATGTTTGGAGGATAGATTTCATGGGTCCTTTTTCTTCCTCCCACTCCTTTGAATATATCCTTGTGGCCGTGGATTATGTGTCAAGATGGGTTGAAGTCATCCCCACAAGGAAGAATGATTCTCATACAGTGTGTAAGTTTTTAAGAAAAAATATTTTTACCAGATTTGGCACACCACGAGTCATCATTAGTGACCAAGGGACTCATTTCATGAATAGACAATTTTTTGCTTTGCTGTCAAAATATGGTGTGACTCATAAAACAGGAACATCATATCATGCTTAAACTCAAGGGCAAGTTGAGGTTTCCAACCGCGAGTTAAAAAGAATTCTTGAAAAAATGGCTAGAATTTCAAGAAAAGACTGGGCTTTAAAATTAGATGATACATTATGGGCATACCGAACGGCATTCAGAACGCCAATTGGAATATCCCAATATAGATTAGTCTTTGAAAAAACTTGTCACTTACCCATTGAATTAGAACACAAAGCTTTTTGGGCATTAAAAGCACTGAATCTTGAATTAACCTCTACTAGAAGAAATAGATTTTTTCAAGTTAATGAGTTAGAAGAATTGAAGTTAGAAGCTTATGAAAATGCCAAAATTTTCAAGGAAAAAACAAAGAAGTGGCATGACAATTTGATTAGACAAAAATACTTCAAAATTGGAGATCTTGTACTTCTTTACAATAGCCTATTTAGGCTATTTTTAGGAAAATTAAAGTCCAGGTGGACAAGTCCCTACAATATTACAAATGTTACTCCTTATGGTGCAATTGAAATACAACACATAGATGGTGGAAAACAAGTTCAAGGTAAATGGACATAGATTGAAACCTTATGTCACCAAAATGTTTGAGAAACAGACTTCAACAATTCTTTTTGCTTAAGAAAAACATTCTAAGTCGAGCTGACGACATTAAACTCAAAACTATATTTTTCTCTCTGTTTGTTAATATTATTAGTACTTTTATTACTAATATGAATTAAAAAACAATAAGATATTTTGACTAATCAAGTCTCAGCCATAACATGTTACAACTTAAACAATGGTTATGAAAGCCACGTTGTGATTTATGACAAGAAGATAACATGTTATGGAATAGTTTTGTAAAAAATAAAAAATAAAAAAGGGGGAAAATCTGCATTAAATACGTTTTACCTAGCGTAACTTTCCCAAAGAAACAAAACCATCAGACCCCACATCTAAGTTCAACCTTTTACCTTGTTGCTCTCACCTACCACCACCACAAAGCCACCGCCCACCACCCTTTTGCACAAAAATTCCTCAGCCATGGCCACCAACCAGTAGTAATATTCTTTTCCCTTTTTCTATTTTCTTACTCTTTGTCATAGATTTCCTTTCAGTCTTCTGTTTCTCCTTCTCACACCCTCAAGAAAGAAAATGACCTCCTTAAAGAGAACCCTTTTTGTAACGACCCGATCGGTCGTTTTGAGCTCTATCGCGTTGTTCGGTAGTTTGAGGCCATGAGAAGCTTCACTTCAGGTATTATGACTTGTACGCGTAATCGGGATTGAATTTCGGAAAGTTCGGAGTTGAATTGGAAAGAAACTTCTCATTTCAAAAGCCTTAAGTTGAAAGAATTGACTAAGATTGCATTTTAGAGTAAACGGCCTCGGAATCGAGATTTGAAGGTTCCAGGAGGTTCGTATGATGATTTCGAACTTAGGCGTATGTTCGGATCGGGTTTTGGATACCCCGGAAGCGTTTCGGCACCTATTGTGGAAGTTAGCAATTTGGAAGAATTCCATAAATTTGGGTTGAAGTATATTTCAATGTTATAGATATCCGTTTGGAATTCTGAGTCACAGAATAGATCCGTATGGTGATTCCGGTATTAGGAGCATGTCTGGAAGTGGATTTGGAGGTCCGTAGGTTATTTTGGAGTCATTTGGCGAAAGTTAGGAAATTGAAGGTTTTTGAGAAGTCTGACCGGAAGTGGACTTTTTGATATCGGGGTCGGATTCCAATTCCGAAAGTTGGAGTAGGTCCATAATATCAAATGTGACTTGTGTGTAAAATTTGAGGTCAATCGAACATGATTTGATAGGTTTCGGCATTGATTGTAGAAGTTTAAGTTTCAAAATTCATTAAGCTTGGAATGGGGTGCGATTCATGAATTCGACATTGTTTGGTATGATTTGAAGACTTGAGTAAGTTCGTAATGTATTTTGGGACGTGTTGATATCATTGATTGAGGTCCTGAGGGCCTCGGGTGGATTCCGAATGGTTAACAGATCGAGTTTGGACTTGGAAGAAAAGATGAGGCAGCTGATACCTGGTGTGATCGCACCTGTGCAATAAGGGCCGCAGGTGCGAGGTCGCACGTGCGAGCCAGTGGTCTCACGTGCGGTTTGGGCGAAGCTAGGCAATAATCGAAGGTGCGAAAGGTTGTCCACACCTGCGAGGTCGCAGATGCGGAGGTGCGTCGCAGGTGCGAGAGTGAGAGAAGGGTCTGGGAGCGCATGTACGAGGGTATGTCCGCACATGCGAAGGCGCAGGTGCGGAGAGTGCTAGGCAGAGGGAATGCGCAGGTGCGAGGTTTTGACCGCACTTGCAAAGCCGCAGGTACGGCTACTGTTCCGCAGGTGCGGAAATGTCGCTGGGTAGAAGGGTTTTTATAAACGGGGCTTGGCCCATTTTTCTCCCATTTTCTTTTGGTTTGGACGATTGTGGAGAGCTTCAAGGGGAGATTTTCATCAAACAATTCTATATAAGTAGTTTCTTCCCATTATGAGTTAAATACATAAATTATACATGGGTTGGAATATAGAAATTAGTATAAATTATGAGATTTTGGTAGAAGACCTAGAATTTGATATTTTTGGATTTTGACCACGAAATTGGGCATGGAATTGAGAATAAACCATATATTTGAGTTCGTGAGGTTATGGGTAAAGTTTATCTTCGAACATTTTTAGAATCCGGGCACGTGGGCGCGAGGCTAATTTTTATCGTCTTTTCGATCGGGGTTAAAAATTATTATAAATTGGATTATATTGAGTATTTGATTATATATTAATGGGTTTGCATAATTATTGGCTAGCTTTGGAGCGTTGTGCATCGATTCAAGTTGTTTGAAGGGCTCGGAAGCCGGTTATGGAACTTCAGAGCGAGGTAAGTCTCCTTTCTAACCTTGTAAGAGGGAATTTACCCCATAGGTAAAATAAATCAATGTGTGCTCCTATTTGTGGGGGCAAGTCCGTGCGTAGCTACTATTATGCTTAAGTTCGGGTAGTCTAGGACTCAAAAGCATGCTTTACTTGTAATATTTGCAATCTTGTTGTCAATTTAAAATGCTTAAATCATATCGAACTTTGTTAATAAATTTCTAAAAGGCTAGACATCGTTTCCTTGACTCTTAAAAGAGAAATTGCCTTTTCCTTGGCTAATTGCCCCTTGATGAATTCTTGATTGATTATTTGAATGTGTTATCTTTTGTGGAACAGGTCGAACGCCTCGGTAGATTAAATAGATGCATCTATGGTTCACACCATTCAACCCTCTGACAGTGCACAATTTAAATAATTATTGGATCGGGTTGTACGACCTCGACTTGATTTGCGCATGCTTGTATTGCTTGCCTTGAAATTTGTAAATAACAATATTGCCTCCCTGGTCTGAGATAAACTGATAATTTGATATGGCCTCATTAGCCGGAGATATAATCATTAAATAATGGAAGATAAAAATTTGGAGATTTGTTAATTATGAAAGAATTGTTTACTTACTTCAAAATAATGAGCTTGCAACCGTATTAATTAATTCATGTCTAATTTAATGATATTATTCCATTTATTTATAGCTTATAGTAAATGTTGAAGTCGACCCCTCGTCACTACTTCTTCGGGGTTAGGTGGGATACTTGCTGGGTACGCGTTGATTTACGTACTCATGCTACACTTTCTGCATATTTTTGTGCAGGTACACATATGTTTAACGACCTTGTGAGCGCAGAGGCGCGATTATGGCAGGGACTTAGGTGAGCTGCATTCTATACGACGATCTGCAGCCAACAGAGTCTCCCTCAGAGTACTTACATTTTTTTTCTGTCCAATTTGTATTCCGGAAAGCTGTTGTATTTTATTGTACATTCCTAGTAAATGCTCATGCACTTGTGACACCGGGTTTTGGGAGGATTATGGGTTGTGACGTATTGGAAATTTTAAAGATATTATTATTTATCTTGTAAACTTCATCTTTTATGATTTAAATTGAAGGAAAAATATGTTTTCAAAAGTAACAAAATGAGAACCCAATTAAGTTCTTATTGTTGTCTTGCCTGACAGCGGTGTCCGGCACCATCACGACCTTTATGGATTTTGGGTCGTGACAACATGGTATCAGAGCACTAGGTTCACTTAGGTCTCACAAGTCATGAGCGAGTCTAGTAGAAGCTTGCGGATCGGTACGGAGATGTGCGTACTTATCTTTGAGAGGCTACATGGCTGTTAGGAGCACTTCCCTTCCTGATTCCTCATCGTGCGATTTGATTCCTTTGAGGCTTTTGCCTTCATTTCCTTCCTATTCAATCTTACGCGACGCGAAACGCTTATTATTAATTGGAATCGAGGAATTGTAATGGTACTGATGATGTAGAGCAGGATGTTTCTCCTTGCGTATTCAATTGGGGCTAATATCGTCGCCTTGTGGAAGGATGTTCTGTCATCTCAGTTCAGTAGCTATAATTCTGATGGTTTTTGGGCTATGCCAATTGGTATGACGATTCGTGCGTTACTATCGCACCATGTTTATGTAATGGAAGGATGCTTGTCTATGCGTCTAAGCAGTGAATGACTTGGAAGGAGGTTTACTCTGTGTATGATTCAGAGATCTAGTATTTTATTTCCGGTGAAGGAAAGGCAATCAGACCAGGATTGTTTAGGTTTGGGTTGATGGAATAACGAGATTCGATATTTTCGAGCGTGATAGAATTTTCATCAATAATGTGGTATCGTCGCCCTTGATTGAATGTGTTAAGTTCGCCGGTGTTATGGTCTTCATCAATTTGCCTTCAGGGCAGTGTATTGTGAAATAGTACCGGGGAAGCTACTGTCAGAGATCGCAGTGTGCGTTGGTTCAGGATTGAATCGGTGTTCCGGGTGTTGAGGGCTCAAGGAAGAGGATCTTCGGGGAGGTTTAAAGTTGGTGGCGATCTATTGGTTCCAGTGCTACAGAGATAGATATTGATTTAAGGCAACAACTGGGCAGCGAAGGACGAGGAAGGACATGTGGGGGGTATCTCGTGATGGTTAAACTTCTAGAATGGCCAAGTGTGAGAATTAGAAGTCGAGTAGTTGTTTAAAGGAGAGGGTTTGACGAAAGTGGGAGAGTGGCAGAGTAGCATGTAGGTTCTGTGATAGGATAGTTATGCGCCTTGAGGAAAGTTTAGAGTGATTTGGGAATTATGGTGGACGGTGATTGGGTCTACAGACTTAATTTGAAATATTGGCTATTATACGGCGGGAGATTGGATACAACAGAAAGGAGTTGCTTGATATGAATAAGGTTACAACATGACTTTGGATGGGAATGTACTGTCGTACCTTTAAGTTGATGTCTATGTGGAGTAAACGAACTTGTACAACTGGTGAATGAGCACGGGCTCGGGATAGGTTATTGATTATATAGTAAGTGTACCCAGTGCAGCGACATTGGAAGTCGTCGGCATGTAATTTCCATAGGCAGGTTATCTCCTGTGAGCAGGTCAGCAGTCGCGTGGCTGACGAAGCTTCTACGAAGAATTCTACTGACTATCCGGTGAGAGGTTGGATATGAAGACGTGGCTTGTGATTCAGTGTGTTCATGAAATGGTTAACAGGAAGATTTGGAGGTAAATTGGCGGGTTGATTGTGCAAGATCATGTCAATGGGGGATAAGGAGTCTTGGTGGATTCCAAAATTATGCAATGGTAGCTTCAAGCTAAGTGGGAGAGCCCTCACCGCCTACGATGGGATCGCATGGTTGTCTATTTGTGAGATTTTCGATTATCGGCATATTGGTGGGCTATTACTACTAAGGAAAGAGAACATTAGCGGTAATTTGAGCAAGGGATTGAGGAATATGTGCTTTAGTTGGCCTTATTGAGTCATGTTCAGGTTTTGGGAAGATTCAGGATTTATGCTTTATGTAAAGGTGATTAACAAGGAAAGTGATTCAGCCGGGTGCTTCTTGAGAGGGCGTTCATGTGCTAGCAGAGTCTCGGAGTTGATTATATTCGGGACCAAGTCAGAGTGGGTGACTCTCAATAATGGTCCTAGTGGATTTAAAAGTTAAGGCGTGGTGCCTAAGGATTTCGAGTCCATAGTATGGTTGAATATCGAGCTTCTGCAGCGGATTAAGATAAAGGAGCTTGGAGTGTTATGTGCTATCTTTGGTCTACGGGGTATCATGAGAAGAACGGGAGCATGTAACTTTGGATTTGTTGAAGAATTATCAGAATAAGTATATCGGTTAAAGGAGCGATTATGTGCACAAGGAGGGTATGAAATGGTTCGTGGGTTTTGGGGACAATGTGGTCTCGTGAAATGGGGTCACTCAGGATGAGTGCAGATTGAGTTCGTTATATTGATAAAGGAGTTGTTGTTATTTCTAAGGAAGATCTAGAGCAAATTAGGAGAAGTCGGGTCTGGTTAGCAATGGTTGAATTGGCATAATGATGGCAATGATCAGCTCCTTCAGTGTGTTGGGTTACTCATGTGATTGGTGACGGTACGTGCGAGGTTTGACGGTCACCCTAACTGATCTTATTTGGAGGCTTTCGAGTATTATAGCTTGTTATGTGCAGATAGATCCCGGAAGAGTTATGGTGGTTTAGACCACTACTTGAGGTTGGTATTTTCTACGGATATGAGGATTCAGTCACGTGTTGCGATGGTTCTCTTGGAATGAGTGAAGTAAAAGGTTTCTATGTGATAAAGTGTTTACCCTATTATTAGTTTGGAAGTTAAGATGAAATTCTTGCACTCTTGCGCATTGGCATGATTAAGTGCAGTGATCGGCATGTGATTCAGAAGTTGAGGATCAAGGTTGCAGTTTGGTGTCGACAAGAATGTCAAGAGCTCGGATGAGCGGGAAAGGATTCAGATGGTTAGAGTAAGCTGGTATTGTTTTTAGCGTCACCTGAGATCGGTGTCCTGTGCAACAGGCTTTGAGTAGTGACTTCGGATTTTTGATTTGCTTTACAACGTTTGTACGGCAGGTGGTATGGGTGTGCAGACTTGTTAGCTGGTGCAGAAGGTCGTGGGAGCACGTTCCACGGGAAGATTGTATAAGTGTGACATGTAGTCACTTAATTGATCGAAGATTGGAACCAAGTATGGGGATTGCGGTACTATTGTTCATGTGAGAATTTATGCCTGGAGAGCGCTCGGTTCATTTAGTTGTTGACTGTAGAGGTTTGTTCCGGATATGATGGTTGTTCTTGTGTGTTATGGGAAAAGGGGTTATTATGGATCCTTGAAAGGCTATTAGCCTAGTATTGTGCGATCTGAATCGGCTTGAGGTCCATGAATGGATCTAGATATGAATGTGGGCTCTATATTGGGCCGGATGTGTTCATTTCAGCTTAGCACTCCTTGTGGAGGAGTATTCGGACGTGTGATGTTATTTCGACGTCGGCTATTTCATGTAATACTATATTGTGCCATGTGAGTTGTGAAACGGCTTGTTAATTTCATGTGTGTTGAGGTTCCGCGTAGCGATGGTGTTATAAGAGCAGGATAGCTCTCGAGATTCAGATCATATATCGCACCTTAGTTGTGCTTGAGTTTTGTAGCGTTTGGCGCTGTCGGTCCTCTCAGTGATGGTATTATGCACTTAGCGTGCTTGTGTCCGATATTCAGATATTTTGTAGTAATGAGCATTCTAGCTCGGTAAGTATTTTCTTATAGATTTTATGTGTGGATAGGGTGGCACGCTTCCACGGGTATATTGTTTGGATCGGGTTGCGCGCCGCAACAGTGTGATGTTGAGTACAGTCCCTTATATTCTATTTTCTGTGTTTTGTGTCCCATTTTCTGAGGAAGGTTCGTAAAACCTTTTCGTTTGTCTAATTAGTTACGCGGGTTGAGTAATCCTTTCCAGAGATTCGTTTTCCTTATGTATCACGTTCGAGTTTGCAGCTTATTGGCACATTGCAGCAGCATATGAATCTTTTGGTCATGTCTGGGGTGGCTTGTTGCCTGAGCGACTTATAGTGGGTGAGACGAGATTTTGGATCTGGGATCAGTGCGATCGGATTATATGAAATATATTAAAGAGCAATTACCATTATTTGGTTCATGATGAGGTGATTCTAGTCAAGAGGGGAGATTCAATGGTTTGATAACTCGCCAGTTGGTTACGAATTTCTACACATCTCTTCCGTTGTAGCGGTATTGCAAGAGTTGGAGCAAGACTTATATATGCTATGAGGTTCATTGTGAGCATCGAACTCGTGAAATTTCGTCTATTATGATCAGAGAATGTTATTATGGTCATGTGAATATTGCGGTGCATGGTGTGGATTCTGCAAAGGTATGCAGTCATGTTCTGGTACATCGTGTGGTGATTGATACGATGTTTGTATGTTGGAAGCAGGCCTGGCAGAGAATTTCGGATATTGGAATTGGACTCTAAGGCTTATTTTCCTAAATAAAAGAGAATATCTTCAGATTTGATCGAGCTAATGTGCCCAACTGAGTTGTGGTAGCACGGGTAGGTCCACGAGGTGTTAAGCAGTGATTTCAGACAAATCTAACGCAGTTCTTAGCACGTTCGAGGATGAACGTATGTTTAAGTAGGAGAGAATGTAACGACTCGACTGGTCATTTTGAGCTCTAGCGCGTCGTTCGGCGGTTTGAGGCCATGAGCAGCTTCACTTCAGGTATTATGACTTGTACGCGTGGTCGGGATTGCATTTCGGGAAGTTCGAAGTTGAATTGGAAAGAAAATTCTCATTTCGAAAGCCTTAAGTTGAAAGAATTAACTAAGATTGGATTTTACAGTAAACGGCCTCGGAATCGGGATTTGAAGGTTCTAGGAGGTTCGTATGATGATTTCGGACTTGGACGTATGTTCGGATCGGGTTTTGGATACCTCGGGAGTGTTTCAGCACCTATTGTGGAAGTTAGCAATTTGGAAGAATTCCATAAATTTGGGTTGAAGTGCATTTCAATGTTATCGATGTCCGTTTGGAATTTCGAGTCTGAGAATAGCTCTGTATGGTGATTCCAGTATTGGGAGCGCGTCTGGAAGTGGATTTGGAGGTTCGTAGGTCATTTTGGAGTCGTTTGGCGAAAATTAGGAAATTGAAGGTTTTTGAGAAGTTTGGCCGGAAGTGGACTTTTTGATATCTGAGTCGGATTCTGATTCCGGAAGTTAGAGTAGGTCCGTAATGTCAAATGTGACTTGTGTGCAAAATTTGAGGTCAATCGGATGTGATTTGATAGGTTTCGGCATCGATTCTGGAAATTAAAGTTTTAAAGTTCATTAAGCTTGGAATGGGGTGTGATTCATGAATTCGATGTTGTTTGTGTGATTTGAAGGCTCGACAAAGTTCGTAATGTGTTTTGGGACGTGTTGGTATAATTGGTTGAGGTCCCGAGGGCCTCGGGTGGATTCCAGATGGTTAACGAATCGAGTTTGGACTTGGAAGAAAAGATGAGGCAGCTGATATCTGGTGTGATCGCACCGGTGCAATAAGGGCCGCAGGTGCGAAGTTGTAGGTGCGAGCTAGTGGTTGCAGGTGCGGTTTGGGAGAAGCTGGGCAATGATCGTAGGTACGAAAGGTTGTCCGCACCTGCGAGGTCACAGATGCGGAGGTGCGTCGCAGGTGCGAGAGTGAGAGAAGGGTCTGGGAGCGCAGGTGCGAGGGTATGTCCGCCCCTGCAAAGGCGCAGATGCGGAAGGAAAGGCGCAGGTGCGTAGAGTGCTAGGCAGAGGGAATGCGCAGGTACGAGGTTTTGGCCGCACCTGCGAAGCCGCAGGTGCGGAAATGTCGCTGGGCAGAAGGGTTTTTATAAACAGGACTTGGCCTCATTGGCCGGAGATATAATCATTAAATAATGGGAGATAAAAATTTGGAGATTTCTTAATTATGAAAGAATTGTTTACTTACTTCAGAATAATGGGCTTGCAACCGTATTAATTAATCCATGTCTAATTTAATGATATTATTCCATTTATTTATAGCTTATAGTAAGTGTCGAAGTCGACCCCTCGTCACTATTTCTTCGGGGTTAGGCGGGATACTTACTGGGTACGCGTTGATTTACGTACTCATGCTACACTTTCTGCACATTTTTGTGTAGGTACACATGTTTAACGACCTTGTGAGCGCAGAGGCGCGATTATGGCAGGGACTTAGGTGAGCTGCATTCTATACGACGATCCACAACCAACAGAGTCTCCCTCAGAGTACTTACATTTTTTTCCTGTCCAATTTATATTCCGGACAGCTGTTGTATTTTATTGTACATTCCTAGTAAATGCTCATGCACTTGTGACACCGGGTTTTGGGAGGATTATGGGTTGTGCTGTATTGGAAATTTTAAAGATATTATTATTTATCTTGTAAACTTCATCTTTTATGATTTAAATTGAAGGAAAAATATGTTTTCAAAAGTAACAAAATAAGAACCCAATTAAGTTCTTATCGTTGTCTTGCCTGACAGCGGTGTCCGGCACCATCACGACTTTATGGATTTTAGGTCGTGACACTTTCAGGATGTAGTTCTTCCAAGGTTTCTAAGAAACAACACCTTGATCCGGCACTTGAGATATTCTCTGGAACAAGTCGAACTATAGTGGAAGCATGTGGAATGGATTTCCTGCCAACTGATGGAGAAAAGGCATGTGAAATTTTGAAGAACATCATATCTCTCCGGTGGGAATCTTTTGTGAAAAATCCAGGGGGTTATGTTAAATATATTATAACAACCCGACCGGTCGTTTTGAGCTCTAGCGCGTTGTTCGGCGGTTTGAGGCCATGAGCAGCTTCACTTCAGATATTATGGCTTATATGCGTGGTCGGGATTGAATTTCGGGAAGTTCGGAGTTGAATTAGAAAGAAAATTCTCATTTCGAAAGCTTTAAGTTGGAAGAGTTGACTAAGATTGGATTTTAGAGTAAGCGGCCTCGGAATCGAGATTTGAAGGTTCCAGCAGGTTCGTATGATGATTTCTGACTTGGGCGTATGTTCGGATTGGGTTTTGGATGCCCCGGGAGCGTTTCGACACATATTGTGGAAGTTAGCATTTTGGAAGAATTTCCATAAATTTGGGTTGAAGTGCATTTCAATGTTATCAATATCCGTTTGGAATTCCGAGTCTGAGAATAGCTCCGTATGGTGATTTCGGTATTGGGAGCGCGTCCGGAAGTGGATTTGGAGGTCCATAGGTCATTTTAGAGTCGTTTGGCGAAAGTTAGAAATTTGAAGGTTTTTGAGAAGTTTGACCGGAAGTGAACTTTTTGATATTGGGGTCGGAATCCGATTCTGAAAGTTGGAGTAGGTCCATAATATCAAATATGACTTGAGTGCAAAATTTGAGGTCAATCGGACGTGATTTGATAGGTTTCGGCATCGATTGTAGAAATTGAAGTTTCAAAGTTCATTAAATTTGAATTGGGGTGCGGTTCATGATTTTGATATTGTTTGATGTGATTTGAGGTCTCGAGCAAGTTTGTGTTATGTTATGTGACTGGTTGGTATGATTGGACGGGGTCTCTGAGGGCCTCGGGTGTGTTTCAGGGTGGTTTCGGATCATTTGGAGCTGCTTGGGAACTGCTGTTGCTGGTATCTGGTGTCCTTCTTCGCGAACGCGAAGGAAGTCTCGCGTTCGCAAAGAGGAAATTGTGGGGCTGTTGAGATTGGCCTTCGCGAACGCGAAGGTTGAGATGCGAACGCGGTGAAGAACTTGAAGAACCTACGCGAACGCGAGGGGCCAATCGCGAACGCGTAGAAGGAAAGAGGGGGCTGGGCCTGGAGCCATTTAGCCTTCGCGAACGTGGAGTCCAACCGCGAATGCAAAGAAGTGGAGCCTGGATATTCACGAACACGAGGCTTAGATCGCGAACGCGAAGAGGAAAAATTGAAGGCCGTGCAGGTTTGGCCTTCGCGAACACGAGGGGATTTCCGCGTTCACGAAGGAGGGTCGGACTGTGCAGTGAGTTGTTTTAAAATGGGAGTTTTTGCCATTTTCACTTCATTTTCTCCATGGGAGCCGGTCTTGGGGCGATTTTGGAGCTCCATCTTCATCATCTATGTCAAGGTAATTGATTCCCACCTAATGCTAGTTAAATACATGATTTATATATGGATTTAGACATGGAAATTTATAGAAATTGTGGGGTGTTTGGTAAAAGACCTAGAATTTGGTATTTTTGGTTTTTGACCACGAAATTGGGCATGGAATTGAGAATACACTATATATTTGAGTTCGTGAGGTTATGGGTAAAGTTTATCTTTGAAAATATTTGGAATCCTGGCACGTGGGTCTGAGGGTGATTTTTATCGACTTTTCGATCGGGATTAGAAATTGTTATAAATTGGATATTATTGAGTATTTGAGTATATATTAATGGGTTTGCATAATCATTGGCTAGTTTTGGAGCGTTGTGCGTCGATTCAAATTGTTTGAAGGGCTCAGAAGCCGGTTATGGAACTTCGGAGCGAGGTAAGTCTCCTTTCTAACCTTGTAAGAGGGAATTAACCCCATAGGTGAATTAAATAAATGTTTGTACCTAATTGTGGGGGCTACGTACGTACGAGGTGACGAGAGTCCGTACGTAGCTACTATTATGCTATTGTCCGGGTAGTTTAGGACCCGTATCATGCTATACTTGGAATGTTTGTGCCCTTACTTGCTAATATACTCACTTAGTCATGATAGAAATTGATAAAAGAATTGTATAAGGTTAAATTCACTTACTTGAAGGTTTTTATGAGATACTTGACTGTAAATGAGAAACTTGTGTTTTCTTGAAAATAATTGTTATTTGTGGATCAGGCCGAGCGCCTCGGTAGTAAATAGATGCATCTATGGTTCGCGCCATTCGACCCTCTGGCAGTGCACAGTTTAAATATTTGTTGGATTGGGCCGTACGACCTCGATATGATTTGCACATGCTTGTATTGCTTGCCTTGAAATTTATAAATAATGATATTGCCTCCTCGGCCTGAGTTCAATTGTTAAATAATGGGAGATAAATTTGGAGAATTCTTAATTATGAAAGAACTGCTTACTTACTTCAAATATTGAGCTTGCAACCATTCATATAATCCATACTTAATTATATCATTGATATCCCATTTATAGCCCATAGTAAGTGTCAAAGTCGACCCATCGTCACTACTTCTTCGGGGTTAGACGGGATACTTACTGGGTACGCGTTGATTTATGTACTCATACTACACTTGCTGCACATTTTTGTGCTGGTACATATATGTTTAGCGGATTTGTGGGCGTAGTGGTGCGATTATGGCGGGGACTTAGGTGAGTTGCATTCTATACGACGCACCGCAGCCAGCAGAGTCTCCTTCGGAGTATTGTATTTTCTTTCCTGTCCAAGTCATATTCCGGACAGTTATTTTATTTTATTTTAAATTTCTAGAAAAGGCTCATGCACTTGTGATACCGGGTTCTGGGATGATTATGGGATGTTCACTATTGGAATTGGAAAACATTGTTATTTATTCTATAAATTCATATTTTACTAGATAAATTGAAGTAAATTTACGATTTCAAAAAAAATATTAAAATGAGGATTAAATTAACTATTTAGTGTTGGCTTGCCTGACAGTGGAGTCCGGCGCCATCACGACCTTTATAGATTTTGGATCATGACAACATGGTATCAGAGCACTAGGTCCACTTAAGTCTCACGAGTCATGAGCGAGTCTAGAAGAGTCTTACGGATTGGTACGGAGACGTCTGTACTTATCTTCGAGAGGCTACAGGGCTGTTAGGAGCACTTCCCTTCTTGATTCCTCATCGTGCGATTTGATTCCTTTGAGACTTATGCCTTCATTTCTTTCCCATTCAATCTTATGCGACGTGAAGCGCTTGTTATAAATTGGGAATCGAGGAATTTTAATGGTACTACAGATGTGGTGCATGATGTTTCTCCCTGCATATTTGATTGGGCTATTATCATCGCCTTGCGGAAGGTCGTTCTGTCGTTGTAACTCAGTATCAGTATTACCTAAGGTTTTGAGAGTTTGGCATTGATTGTTATGACGATTCGTACGTTGCTATCACATCGTGTCTGTGTAATAGTATGATGCTTGTCTATGCGTCGAAGCAGTGAATGAATTGGAAGGAGGTTTACTTTGTGCATGATTCAGAGATCCAGTATTTTATTTCTAGTGAAGGAAAGGCAATCGGACTATGAATGTTCATGTTTGGGTTGGCGGAGTAGCGAGACTTGGTGTTTCGAGCATGGTGGAATTTTCATTTGTGATGTGGTGTCGTCGTCCTGGATTGAATATGTTAAGTTCGTCGATGTTATGGTCTTCATCATTTTGCCTTCGGGGCAGAGTATTATAAATGGTACCGAGAAAGCGGCTGTCAGAGGTCGCAGTGTGCAGGGGTTCAGGATCGAATCAACATCCTAGTATTGATGGCTCGAGAATGATGATTTTTGGACAGGTTTAAAGTTGGTAGGGATCTATCGGTTCAAGTGCTACAGAGGTAGATTATGATTTAAGGCAACAACTAGGCAGCGAAGGATGAGGAAGGGCATGTGGGAGGTGTCTCGCAATGGTTAAGTTCCTAGAAGGCCAAGTGTGAGAAACAGAAGTCGAGTAGTTGCTTAAAGGAGAGGGTTTGACCAAAGTGGGAGAGTGGCAAGGTAGCATATGGGTTACGGGGTAGGATAGCTACGCGTCTTGAGGAAAGTTTGGAGTGATTGGGATTCATGGTGGACAGTGACTAGGTCTACTGGCTTAATTTGGAATATCAGCTGCTATATTGAGGAAGATTGGGTGTGACAGGAGGGGGTAGCTTAATATGAAAAAGTATACAACATGACTTTGGATTGGAATGTATTGCCGCGCATTTAGTTGATGCCAATGGGGAGTGAACGGGCATGTACAGTTGGTGGACGAGCACGGGCTCAGGATGGTTTGTTGGCTTCGTGGTAATTGTACTCGGTGCAGCATTATGGGAATATGTCGGCATATAATTTCCACATGTGGGTTATCTCTTGTGAGCGGGTTAGCGGTCGCGTGGTGTTGACGAAGCTTATGCAAAGAATTCTACTGGATACCCGGTAAGATATTGAATATGTAAATGTGGCTAGTGGTTCAAAGTGTTCATTAAAGGTTAATAGAAGATTTCCAGGAATTTGGCGGGTTGATTGTGCTGGATTATGTCGATGAAGGAAGAATCTTGGTGGGTTCCAGGTTTATGCAATAGTAGCTTCAAGCTAAGTGGGAGTGTCCCACAGCCTACAGTTGGATTGCATAGTCATCTATTTGTACGATTTTTTGGGGTATCAGCATATTGATGGGTTGTTACGACTAAGGAGAAAGAACATCAGTGGTAATTTGAGCAAGCGATTTAAGGAATGTGTGCTATAGTTGGCCTTATCGATTCATGCTCAGGCTTTGGGAAGATTTAGGATTAATGTTTCGTGTATAGGCTAGTTACAAGGAAGATGATTCAGCTAGGTGCTTCCTTGAGTGGGTACTCATATACTACCAGAGCCTTGGAGTCGATTATATTCGGGACCAAGTCAGAGTGGGTGACTCTCAATAACAGTCCTAGTGGATTCAAAGGTTAAGGCGTGGTGCCTAAGGATTTCGAGTCCATAGTATGGTTGAATATCGAGCTTCTGTAGCGGATTATGATAAAGGAGCTTGGAGTGTTCCGTGTTATCTTTAGTCTACGAGGTAGCATGAGAGGAATGGGGGCATGTAACTTTGGATTTATAGAAGAATTATCAGAATAGGTGTATCAGTTGAAGACGCAATTATGCGCACAAGGAGGGTATGAAATGGTTCGTGGGTTTTGGGAACAATGTGGTCTCGTGAAATGGGGTCACTCGGGATGAGTGCGGATTGAGTTCTTTATATTGATAAAGGAGATGTTGTTATTTCTAAGGAAGATCTAGAGCAAATTAGGAGAAGTCGGGTTTGATTAGCAATGGTTGAATTGGCATAATGATGGCAATGATCGGCTCCTTCAGTGTGTTGGGTTATTCATGTGATTTGTGACAGTATGTGCAAGGTTTGACGGTCGCCGTAACCGATCTTATTTGGAGGCTTTTCGAGTATTATGGCATGTTATGTGTAGATGGATCCCGGAGGGGTTATGGTGGTTTAGACCTCTACTTGAGGTTGGTATTTTCTACAGATATGAGGATTCAGTCGCATGTTGCAATGGTTCCCTTGGAATGAGTTAAGTAAAAGGCTTCTATGTAATGAATGTGTTTACCCTATTAGTAGTTCGGAAGTTAAGATGAAATTATTGTACTCTTGCGCATTGGCATGATTAAGTGCAGTGATCGGCATGGGATTCAGAAGTTGAGGATCAAGGTTGCGGTTTGGTGTCGACAAGAATGTCGAGAGCTCGGATGAGTGGGAAAGGATTCAGATGGTTAGAGTAAGCTGGTATTGTCTTTAGCGTCACCTGAGATTGGTGTCCTGTACAAGAGGCTTTGAGTAATGATTTCGGATTTTTGATTTGCTTTACAGCGTTTGTGCGGCCGGTGGTATGGATGTGCAGACTTGTTATCTAGTGCTGAAGGTCGTGGGAGCACGTTCCACGAGAAGATTATATAAGTGTGACATGTAGTCACTTGATTGATCGAAGATTGGAACTAAGTATGGAGATTGCGGTACTATTGTTCAAGTGAGAATTTATGCCTGGAGGGCGCTCAGTTCATTTGGTTGTGGGCTGTGGAGGTTTGTTTCGGATATGATGGTTGTTCTTGTGTGATATGGGGAAAAGGGTTATTATGGATCCTTGAAAGGCTATTAGCCTAGTACTGTGCGATCCGAATCGGCTTGAGGTCCGTGAATGGATCTAGATATGAATATGGGCTCTATATCGGGCCGAATGTGTTCATTTCAGCTTAACACTCCTTGTGGAGGAGCATTCGGACATTGGATGTTATTTCATCGTCGGCTACTTCATGTAATACTATATTATGCTGTGTGAGTTGTGAAAAGGCTTGTTAATTTCATATGTGTTGAGGTTACGCGTAGCGATGATGTTATGTGAGCAGGATGGCTCTCGAGATTCAGATCATATATCGCACCTTAGTTGTTCTTGACTTTTGTAGCGTATGGAACTATCTGTCTCCCCAGGGATGGTATTATGAACTTAGTGTGCTCGTGGCCAATATTTGGGTATTTTGTAATAATGAGCATTCTAGCTTGGTAAGTATCTCCTTATATAGATTTTACATTCGGATCGGGTTGCGCGCAGCAACAGTGTGATGTAGAGTACAGTCCCGTATATCTATTTTCGTGTGTTTTATTTTCCATTTTCTGAGGAAGGTCGTAACACCTTTTCGGTTGTCTGGTTAGTTACGTGGGTTGAGTAGTCCTTTCCAGAGTTCGTTTTCTTTATGTATCACGTTCGAGTTGGTAGCTTGTTGGCACATTGTGGCATCACATGAGACTTTTGATCATGCCTGAGGTGGCTTATTACCTGAGCAGCTTATACTGGGGCGAGATGCGATTATTGGACCCGGGATCAGTGCGATCGAATTATATGAAGTATAGTAAAGAGCAAATACCATTATTTGGTTATAATGGGGTGATAATTCTAGTCAGGAGGAGAGACTCAATGATTTGTTGACTAGGCAGTCGGTTATGAATTTCAACACGTCTCTTCTGTCGTGGCGGAATTGCAAGAGTTGGAACCAGACTTATATATGTCATGAGGTGCATGGTGAGCATCAAATTCGGGGAATGTCGTCTATTATGAACAGAGAATGTTATTATGGTCATGTGAATGTTGCGATGCATGGTGTGAATTCGGCAAAGGTATGCAGTCATGTTCTAGTACTTCGTGTGGTGATTGATACGGTGTTCATATGTTGGAAGCAGGCCTGGCAGAGAATTCCGGATGTTGGAACTGGGCTCTAAGGCTTATTTGCCTAAATAAAAGAGAATATCTTTATATTTGATCGAGCTAATGTGCTCAACTGAGTTGTGGTAGCACGGGTAGGTGCACCAGGTGTTAACCAGTGACTTCGGACAACTCCAGAGTAGTTCTTAGCACATTCGAGGGCGAACGTATGTTTAAGTGGGAGAGAATGTAACGACCCTACCGGTCGTTTTGAGATCTAACGCATCATTCAGTGGTTTGAGGCCATGAGCAGCTTCACTTCTGGTATTATGACTTGTACGCGTGGTCAGGATTGAATTTTGGGAAGTTCAGAGTTGAATTGGAAAGAAAATTCTCATTTCGAAAGATTTAAGTTGGAAGAATTGACTAAGATTGGATTTTAGAGTAAACGGCCTCAGAATCGGGATTTGAAGGTTCAAGCAGGTTCGTATGATGATTTCGGACTTGGGCGCATATTCGGATCGGGTTTTGGATGCCCCGGGAGCGTTTCGGCACCTATTGTGGAAGTTAGCATTTTGGAAGAATTTCCATAAATTTGGATTGAAGTGCATTTCAATGTTATCGATGTCCGTTTGGAATTCCGAGTCTGAGAATAGCTCCGTATGGTGATTCCGGTATTGGGAGCGCGTCCGAAAGTGGATTTGGAGGTCCGTAGGTCATTTTGGAGTCGTTTGGCGAAAGTTAGAAATTTGAAGGTTTTTGAGAAGTTTGACAGGAAGTGGACTTTTTGATATCGGGGTCGGAATCCGATTCTGAAAGTTCGAGTAGGTCCGTCATGTCAATCGGACAGGAAGATTTTGACAGGAAGTGTGACTTGAGTGCAAAATTTGAGGTCAATCAGACGTGATTTGATAGGTTTCGTCATCGATTGTAGAAATTGAAGTTTCAAAGTTCATTAAGTTTGAATTGGGGTGTGATTCATGATTTCGATATTGTTTGATGTGATTTGAGGTCTCGAGCAAGTTTGTGTTATGTTATGGGACTGGTTGGTATGATTGGACGGGGTCCCGGGGGGCCTCGGGTGTGTTTCGGGGTAGTTTCATATCATTTGGAGCTGCTTGGGAATTGATGTTGCTGGTGTCTGGTGTCCTTCTTCGCGAACGCGAAGGAAGTCCCGCGTTCGCAAAGAGGAAATTGTGGGGCTGTTGAGATTGGCCTTCGCAAACGCGAAGGTTGAGACGCGAATGCGGTGAAGAACTTGAGGAACCTACGCGAACGCGAGAGGCCAATCGCGAACGCATAGAAGGAAAGAGGGGGTTGGGCCTGGAGCCATTTAGCCTTCGCGAACGCGGAGCTCCAACCGCGAACGCGAAGAAGCGGAGCCTGGATCTTCGCGAACGCGAGGCTTGGATCGCGAACGCGAAGAGGAAAAATTGAAGGCCGTTCAGGTTTGGCCTTAGCGAATGCGAGGGGATTTTCGCGTTCGCGAAGGAGGGTCGGACTGGGCATGAGTTATTTTAAAACGGGATTTTTGGCCATTTTTACTTCATTTTCTCCATAGGAGCCGGTCTTGGGGCGATTTTGATGCTATATTTTCATCATCTATGTCAAGGTAAGTGATTCCTCCTATTGCAAGTTAATTAACTATTAAAATGGGATGGTAAAATGTCGTTTCAAGGACCGTAAATGCTTGTATTTTCCGTCTACAATCACTCGCTTAGCGAAACGATTTGAAGTACCCATTGATAATTTGGTAGAGACAGAAAATCCTTATTTTGTTGAACGTAGCTTTTTGAATAGCTTGTTACCGCCCCATGGTCCGGAACTGGTTGCACATGAACGTCATACTTTAGAAAGTCCAATATTGATTGAGGCAGAGAAGGCAGAAAATGTGGGTACCTCCTCTTCTCCCACTTCAACAGATATTCTCGTGTATCTCCAACAGATATTACAGGAACTTGCAATGAGAAAAAATTAGGATATTTTTGCAAAGACGCAAACAGTGATGGGAGCGAAGATGGAACATGTTATGTCGGAGTTGACAGACACAAAAAAGGGTCAAAATTTCATATGTCAAACACTACATAATCATGTTGCTTACACATCCCCTAACATATTCTCGATGGATAATTTTCTATATAATTTTTCTAATGCTGTCAAGTGCTTCAGTGGTTCAAATTTTCAGCCACATCAATTGTATATGTATAATAAAATACATATTTACCTCAGAAAAAGTATCTTTAAGGAAATTTAAAAAAAAAGAGGATTATATAGATATTAAAATCATCATGATCATTGCTGATAAATAGAGTCATCCTTTGTAGAAGCCATGGAAGAAAAAAATGTAATCACTTTTAAAATATTTTGTTATCCTATCAGCCCTCGGCCTAATATTACAAGCCAATAAAAGTCCTAAAAGACTCTAAAGTCAGCATTAATCTACATTAGTGGAAATTGACAAGAAAGGCAAACCTATGGTTTATTGAACTCTATCTTTGAGCAATCAATGTTCTCGATTTTTTTTTCAGAAAATCAAGGATTTCTAACGCTGATATTTGCAGAGTAAAAATGGAGGTATAAAATAATGTAAGATCTTAAAAGTTCAAAAGGATTGACATATCAGGTGAAGTCTTTTTTTTTTTTTTGAAAGGTTATGAATGTGTAGTTATCTCAAAAAAAAAAAAATCTCTTATTTTCTTTCCTCGGGAGGAGCAAAGGTTTAAGTGTGAGAGAATTTGATAAGTATATTTTGCTAGATTTTAAATATATAATTATCCTTGTAAAAACATAAAAATTATCAAATCTTTTCCGTATATTTAACTAAATAATGCAGGAAAGAGTGCGAAAGCAGTGGTGCAAGGTCAAGGAAGATTTCAAGGAAGAAATACAGCAAAGTAAAAAGCAAGAAGCAGAAAGTGTCAAGAAAAGAAAATGGAAGATATTCTGCAACAAAATTCCAAAAGGCCAAAAACCGTTTTCAACCAAAAGCCGTTTCCAACAAAGCAGAATGGTTACCAACATGTTAACTCGTGGCTATAAAATGGACATTGCCAATTTCTGCAGAAGTAACTTTGGAGATTTGAAATCTTTCCTCGTGTAAAGTTTATTTCAGTTTTTAATCGTTTTCGTAGACCACGGTGGTGGCTACACTTTCATTTCAGTTCTAAATAAATTTTAAGGTTGGAAATTACTCTAGTTCCTATTTTTAATTAAATAGCCGGAATTATTCTTATTGAATATTTCTTTCTATTTTCTTATTTAATGGACATGAATATTTTCATTAGCAGTACTAGTTCAAGTATGAAGTAATTTTCTTATGTTGGGAGAATGATGAATCTTGATAATTCTATATAATAGTGAAAGTTTATTTTTAAAACTTTCAATTTATAATTTTATCAGCTTTTATAGTTAGATGTTACTTAATTTAGTCACACCTATTCACTTTGTACTACAAACTAACCTGTTATTCATTTTGTAATCGATAGAGGCGGAAGAAGTAATAAGGTTAACAGTGGTGTTGATAAGTGTTGACATTTATTTAATCACATCTATCTATTTTGTGTTATAATTTGATTTTATACTAATTCTGAAATCGAAAGAGGCGAATAGTTTAAAATTCAAGTTATAAAAAGTAAGGTAACCAAAAGGGACTTACTTTGAAAAGGAGCATGTTTCAATTCAAGTATATATTTCTGGTTCTTTTATATTACTATCTTGATAATTAATTTGTATAACCGGGAGGAGTGCTGTTAATTATTCAATTTAAATAATCATATATAAGTGTAATCGAGAGAGGCATTTATGCATTGTGTGATAAATAGAAACTGAAAAATAAATATATGCTTTATAATAGAATTATCAAGTGAAATCACGATCCCAACATCTTTATCATATTTGTTAAAACCAAAAATATTTTTCCCTACTGTTTGTTTGTTCATTATTTGCTTGTTAACTCTCAACTCAACTTTTCCGATTCTCTTAAATAGTAATTAAAATAAGAACCATTTGTAGAATAGATAAACCAATCTCTGTGGATCGACATCTTTCTATATTATAATTTGACAGAGTACGAGTTTAAAATTTATATACGCTTGACACTCGTCATTCGCTGTTTCATCGACGTTTTTAGTACCAACACTCCGGTGAGTTAAATTATTCTATCCTGGGAGGATAATATTCCAGCACCTTGGGTACTTTAGGGGAATAATTTTTTTAAAGACACACTGTAACGATCCAACCGGTCGTTTTGACTTTAGAACCATATTTTTCTAAATAAAACTCCCTATATATTCTTATAATAAATTATGACTTGCGGGGATGGTTAGTTCGGGATTTGGGAGTGTTCGAGTTGAAATAGGAACACCTGGTTCCTTAAGTTGGTCTTAGAATGCTAAGTTTGACTTCCGTCAACATTTTGAGAAAACGACCCCGGAATCGAGATTTGACAATTCCAATAGCTCTGTATGGTGATTTTAAACTTAGGAGCGTGTTCGTAATTTTATTTGGAAGTCCGTAGTTAAAATAGGCTTGAAATGGCTAAAACAGGAATTTAAGTTTGGAAGTTTGACCGGGGAGTTGACTTTTTGATATCGGGGTTGGAATCCAGTTTCGAAACTTTTCATAGCTCCGTTATGGCAATTATGATTTGTGTGCAAAATTTGAGGTCAATCGGACTTGATTTGATAGGTTTCGGTACCGAATATAGAAATTGGAAATTGTAAGTTTCATTAAGCTTGAATTGGAGCATAATTCGTGGTTTTAACGTCGTTTTATGTGATTTGAGGTTTCAAATAAGTTCATATCGTATTTTAGGACTTGTTGGTATATTTGGTTGAGGTCCCGAGGGCCTCGGGTGAATTTCGGATGGTTAACGGATCAAAAGTTGGACTTAAAACAGCTGCTGTAATTTTTCCTTTCTACTAGAAATTTTGGGTTGTGATCGAGCCCAAGATCGAGGCCCAAGATCGAGGCCCAGGATCGAGACCCAAGATCGAGGCCATGATCGAGGGTCATGATCCAAGGCAGGGCTCGAGGGTCATGATGCAAGGCCCATGCTCAAAAGCCATGATCAAAGACAAAGGCTCGAGGGCCATGATCGAAGCCACGATCGAGGCCGAGGATCGAGGTCATGATCGAGGGTTGCTTGGGCAGAATTATAAAGGAGGGCATTCGTCTTATTCGCCATTTTTAACAAATTGGAGCTTGAGCAGAGGCGATTTTCGATAAATTTTCAAGGAAAAGACACTGGGGTAAGTGATTCTAACTCAGATTTGGTCAATATACACGAATATATCATTGCTTTCACCATTTAATTAGTGTTTTGATATTGAAATTTGGAATTTTTTTAGAAATCTCATAGAAACGAATTTTTGAGATTTCGATATCGATTCGGAGTCGGATTTGAGTGAAACTGGTATGGTTGGACTCGTAATTGAATGAATTATCTGATTTCGTAACTTTCTCCGGATTTCGAGACATGGGCCCCACTGAAGAATTTTTAATTAATTTTGGAATTTTTATTGAAAATGTAGTATTTTCTTATGAAATTGATTCTATAATTTTTGGTGACTATATCGAATTATTTTTGGTTAGATTCGAGACATTCAGAGTTGGATAATCGAGGAAAGGGTCTACTAGTAGATTAAATTGGAGCAAGACGAGGTAAGTCTCTTGTCTAATCTTGTGAGAGAGAAATTACCCCATAGGTAATTAAAGTAATAATCGTTGCTAATTGTGGGGGCTACGTACGCACGAGGTGACGAGAGTCCGTACGTAGCTACTATTAATGCTAAAGTTCGGAAAGTTTAGGAATCAAAGCATAAATTACTTGTGTAAATTGTATTCTTTGTTTAATTAGTATTATTTGATATATATATATATATATATATATATATATATATATATATATATATATATTATGAACTGTTAGTGTCACGACCCGAAATCTCATATACTTGATTTTCTGTTTAAATTAATTAATTATTAAGAAAAATTATTCTTCCTCCCGGATTTATCTTATAATAAATATACTCTCCTTCCGGAGGTACATAAGAAAATGTCCTCCTTTCTTGTGGAGCGGACCGAACGCCTCAGCAGGATAGATGCATCTATGGATCATGTCGCACATCTCTCGGCAGTGTACACGACACTCTGAATCGGGACGTACGACCTCGGCAGCAATCGTGCCTAATAATAATAATTACACGATACTTTACTATTTTAATTGCAGCTTGTGAATTTAATTAATAGATTGAGAAGTGTTGCATCTGAAGGAATTTAATTGATAAATTTAAAATTATTGGAATTGAAAGAATTAATTATCTCTTCTTGTTAAGGAAATTATGGTTATTCCTGTAAATGAGGTTAATTGATAAATTGAAAATTTATTGGAATTGAAGGAATTTAATTATTTCTGCTGGTTAAAGAAAATCATTGTAAATTCTATAAATCATGTTGATCTAGACATTGCTATCTTTATTTCATTTAATATTATTGACTCTTAGTGAGTGTCAAAGTCGGCCATCTCGTCTCTACCTCAGTGATACTTACTGGGTACACGTTATTTTTATACTCATGCTGCACTTGCTGCACATTTTATTGTGCAAGTATATATATGTCTAGCGGCCTTGTGGGTGAAAAGGTTGGTTAATAATTGTGGGGACATTGGTGAGCTGCATTCTGTATTACGATCCGTAGCCAACAGAGTCTCCTTCAGAGTTATTATATTTTCCTGTCTAATTTGTATTTTAGACAAATGCTGTATTTTATTTTTAATTCTCTAGTAAATGCTCATGCACTTGTGACACCGGGTTTTGGGAATGGTTATGAATTGTTTAGAAATTTAGTTGCTAAAAATATTTATCATTTACTCTATGAGTTCTATCTTTATTATTTCATTGAAGAAATTTTGATTTCAAAAATACTAAAAGAGGATTTAATTAACTATATAGTGTTGGCTTGCCTGACAGCGATGTCCGGCGCCATCACGACCTTAAATGGATTTTGGGTTGTGACAACATGGTATCATAGCACTAGGTTCTCGTAGGTCTCATGAGTCATGAGCAAGTCTAGTAGAGTTTTGTGGATCGGTACAGAGACGTCTGTGCTTATCTTCGAGAGGCTACGGGGATTTTAGGAATGCTTCCCTTTTTGATTCCTCATCGTGCGATTCGATTCCTTTGAGTCTTATGCCTTCATTTCATTCTTATTCAATCTTATGCGAAGCGCTTGTTATAAATTGGGGATCGAGGAAATTTTTAATGGTACTACAAATGTAGTGCAGGATGCTTCTCCCTGTGTAATTAATTGGGCTATTGTCGTCGCCTTGTGGAAGACCGCTCTATCGTTTCAGTTCAGTATCAATACTACCTAAGGTTTTGAGATTTGGCATTGATTGGAATTGAAGGAATTTAATTATTTCTGCTGGTTAAAGAAAATCATTGTAAATTCTATAAATCATGTTGATCTAGACATTGCTATCTTCATTTTATTTAATATTATTGACTCTTAGTGAGTATCAATGTCGGCCATCTCGTCTCTACCTCTTCGATATTATGCTTGATACTTACTGGGTACACGTTGTTTTCATACTCATGCTGCACTTGCTGCACATTTTATTGTGCAAGTACATATATGTCTAGCGGCCTTGTGGGTGAAAAGGTTGGTTAATAATTGTGGGGACATTGGTGAGCTGCATTCTGTATTACGATCCGCAGCCAACAGAGTCTCCTTCAGAGTTATTATATTTTCCTGTCTAATTTGTATTTTGGACAAATGCTGTATTTTATTTTTAATTCCCTAGTAAATGCTCATGCACTTGTGACACCGGGTTTTGGGAATGGTTATGAATTGTTTAGAAATTTAGTTGCTAAAAATATTTATCATTTACTCTATGAGTTCTATCTTTATTATTTCATTGAAGAAATTTTGATTTCAAAAATACTAAAAGAGGATTTAATTAACTATATAGTGTTGGCTTGCCTGACAGCGATGTCCGGCGCCATCACGACCTTAAATGGATTTTGGGTTGTGACAACATGGTATCATAGCACTAGGTTCTCGTAGGTCTCATGAGTCATGAGCAAGTCTAGTAGAGTTTTGTGGATCGGTACAGAGACGTCTGTGCTTATCTTCGAGAGGCTACAGGGCTTTTAGGAATGCTTCCCTTTTTGATTCCTCATCGTGCGATTCGATTCCTTTGAGTCTTATGCCTTCATTTCATTCTTATTCAATCTTATGCGAAGCACTTGTTATAAATTGGGGATCGAGGAAATTTTTAATGGTACTACAAATGTAGTGCAGGATGCTTCTCCCTGTGTAATTAATTGGGCTATTGTCGTCGCCTTGTGGAAGACCGCTCTATCGTTTCAGTTCAGTATCAATACTACCTAAGGTTTTGAGATTTGGCATTGATTGGAATTGAAGGAATTTAATTATTTCTGCTGGTTAAAGAAAATCATTGTAAATTCTATAAATCATGTTGATCTAGACATTGCTATCTTCATTTTATTTAATATTATTGACTCTTAGTGAGTATCAATGTCGGCCATCTCGTCTCTACCTCTTCGATATTATGCTTGATACTTACTGGGTACACGTTGTTTTCATACTCATGCTGCACTTGCTGCACATTTTATTGTGCAAGTACATATATGTCTAGCGGCCTTGTGGGTGAAAAGGTTGGTTAATAATTATGGGGACATTGGTGAGCTTCATTCTGTATTACGATCCACAGCCAGCAGAGTCTCCTTCAGAGTTATTATATTTTTCTGTTTAATTTGGATTTTGGACAAATGCTGTATTTTGTTTTTAATTCCCTAGTAAATGCTCATGCACTTGTGACACCGGGTTTTGGGAATGGTTATGAATTGTTTAGAAATTTAGTTGCTAAAAATATTTATCATTTACTCTATGAGTTCTATCTTTATTATTTCATTGAAGAAATTTTGATTTCAAAAATACTAAAAGAGGATTTAATTAACTATATAGTGTTGGCTTGCCTGACAGCGATGTCCGGCGCCATCACGACCTTAAATGGATTTTGGGTTGTGACAACATGGTATCATAGCACTAGGTTCTCGTAGGTCTCATGAGTCATGAGCAAGTCTAGTAGAGTTTTGTGGATCGGTACAGAGACGTCTGTGCTTATCTTCGAGAGGCTACGGGGATTTTAGGAATGCTTCCCTTTTTGATTCCTCATCGTGCGATTCGATTCCTTTGAGTCTTATGCCTTCATTTCATTCTTATTCAATCTTATGCGAAGCGCTTGTTATAAATTGGGGATCGAGGAAATGTTTAATAGTACTACAGATGTAGTGCAGGATGCTTCTCCCTGTGTAATTAATTGGGCTATTGTCGTCGCCTTGTGGAAGGCCGCTCTATCATTTCAGTTCAGTATCAATACTACCTAAGGTTTTGAGATTTGGCATTGATTGTTATGACGATTCATGCGTTGTTATCGCATAGTGTTTATGTAGTGGTAGAGTGCATGTCTATGTGTCAGAGAAGTAAACGACTTGAAAGAATATTTTTCTCAGTACATGATATAGAGGTTCCATGTTTTATTTCCAGCAGAGAAAAGGCAATCGAACTATGAATGTTCAGGTTTGGGGTTGATGGAGTAACGAAGCCTGATATCTTCGAGTGTGGTAGAGTTCTCTATTTTGATGTGGTGTCATCGCCTTAAATGCGTTAAGGTTGGCCGGTGTTATAGTTTTCTTCAACTCGCCTTCAAGGCGGGGTGTTAGGAATTGGTAAAGGGGAAGAACTTATTAGAGATCGGGTTGTGCAGTGGTTCAGGGTCGAAGCAGTGTTCCTAGTATTGATGGCTCGAGAAGGATGATCCTTGGAAAGGTTTAAAGCTGGTAATGACCTATTGGTTCAAGTGCTACAGAGACAGATTTTTAGTTAAGGCAACAACTGGACAGCGAAGGATGAGGAAGAACATGTGGAAGGTATCTTGTGGTGGTTAAGTTCCTAGGAGGCCAAGTGTGAGAAACAGAAGTCGAGTAGTTGCTTAAAGGAGAGTGGAAAGGTAGCATATGAGTTACGTGGTAGGATAACTAAACGGCTTGAGGAAAGTTTGAAGTGATATGGGATTTAGGATGGATAGTGACTAGGTCTATGGACTTAAGTTGTAATATTAGCTGCTATATTAAGGAAGAGTGGATAAAACAGGAGGAAGTTGCTTGATATGAAGAAGGATATGACATGACTTTGGATTGGAATATATTGTCGCACCTTTAGTTGACGTACATGAGGAGTGAATGGACTAGTACAGCTGGTGAATGAGCTCGGACTCAGGATGATCTACTGATTTCGTAGTAATTGCACCCAGTGCAGCGACGTTGGAATATGTCGGGATGTAATTTCCACAAGTGGGTTATCTCTTGTGAGCAGGTTATCGGTCGTGTGGTGTTGACGAATCTTCTGCGAAGAATTCTACTGGCTACTCGGTAAGAGATTTAATATGTAAATGTGGCTAGTGGTTCAGAGTGTTTATTAAAGGTTAATAGAAGGATTTTGAGAAATTTGGCAAGGCGTGTGCAAGATCATATCAACGATGAAGAAAGAATCTCGGTGGATTACAGAGCTATGTAATTGTAGCTTCAAGCTAAGTGGGAGAGCCCCACCATCTACAATTGGATTGCATGGTTGTCTATTTGTGAGGTTCCTGGTTATCGGTGTATTGGTGGGTCATTGCAACTAAGGGAAGAAAACATCAGTGGTAATTGGAGCAAAGGATTTGGGGAATGTGTGCCATATTTGGCCTTATCGATTTATATTCAGTTTTTTGGAAGACTCAGAGTTTATGCTTTGTGTAGATGTAATGCACAGGAAAAGTAAGACAGTCGGGTTTTTCCTTAATAAAGTGTCCATGTTCTAGCAGGGCCTTGGAGTTGATCATGTTTGGGAATAAGTTAGAGCAAGTGACTCTCGATAACGGTCTTAGAGGGTTCAAAAATTTAAAGTACTATGCCGAAGGATCTCGAGTCCGTAGTATGGTTGAGTATAGAGTTTTTGCAGCAGATTATGAAACGGGGCTTAAAGTACACTGCGTTATCCTCCGGTTGTGGTATAGCATTAGATAAATGGAAGAAAATAACTTCGGATTCATAAAAGAAGTATCAGAATGGGTGTACCAGTTGAAGATGTAAAAGTGCGCACAAGGAGGAGTATGAGATGATTCGTGGTTTTTGAAACAGCGTGGTCTCGTGAAATAAGGTCACTCAGGATGAGTTCGGATTTGAGTTCGTGATGTAATGAATGGAGCTATTATTATTTCTAAGGCAAGTTAAAAATAAATTGAGAAAAAGAAGGGTCGACTAACAATGGTTGAATCGGCATGATGGTGGCAATGATCAGTTCCTTCAGCATATAGAGTTATCCATGTAATTTGTGGCGGTACGTGCGAGGCTTGGCGGTCACCATAATTGATTTTATTTGGAGGAATTCAAGTATTATGGCATGTTATGTGTAGAGGGATTCCGGAAGAGTTATGATTTTTAGACCACTACTTGAGGCCGGTATTTTCTACGGATATGGGAATTCAGTCACGTGTTGCAATGGTTCTCTTGAAATGAGTTAAGTAGAAGGTTGATATATGATGAAGTGTTTACCCTATTAGTGGTTCGGGAGTTATGATGGAATTCTTGTACTCCTACGTATTTGCGTGATTAAGTGCATTAAGTAGCATGAGATTCCAAAGTTGAGGATTTAAAATTTTGGTTCGGTGTTGACAAGGATGTCACAAGATCAGACGAGTAGAAAAGGAGTTAGAGGTTTAAAGCAAGCTTGTATTGTCTTCAGTGTCACCTGAGATCAGCGTTATGTGTAAGAGGCTTTGTGTATTGAATTGTTGATCCTTGATTCTCCTTACAGTATTAGTATGGCCGGTGGTATGGATGTGCAGACTTGTTATCTGTTGCGGAAGGTCGTGGGAGCGTATTCCACGGGAGAATTGTATAAGTATGATAAGTAGTCATCTGATTGATTAAATATTTAACAACCAAGTATGAAGATTGTGGCGATATCGCTAATTCGAGATTGTTTTCCTGGAGGGCGCTCGGTTCATTTGGTTGTGGAATGTGAAAGTTTGATCCGGTTATGATGGTTGTTCTTGTGTGTTATGGGAAAAAGGGTTATTATGGATCCTTAAAAGGTTATTAGCCTAGTACGGTGCGATCAGAATCGGCTTGAGGTCTGTGGATGGATTTAAATATGAATACGGGATCTATATCAGGCCAGATGTGTTCATTTCAGCATAAAAGCTCCCTATGGAGGAGTATTAGGACGTTGGATGTCGTTTTATCGTCGGTTATTTCATGTTATACGATATTGTGTCGTGTGAGTTGTGAAACGGCTTGATAAATTTCTTATGTGTTGAGGTTCCGCGTAGCGATAGTGTTATGTGAGCAGGATAGCTCTTGAGATTCAGATCATATATCGCACCTTAGTTATGCTTGAGTTTTGTAGCGTATGGCATTGTCGGTCCTTCCAGGGATGGTATTATGCACTTAGCGTTCTTGTGTCCGATATTCAGATATTTTGTAGTAATGAGCATTCTAGCTCGGTAAGTATTTCCTTATAGATTCATTTTGTGAGGATCGGGTGGCACGCCGCCACGGGTATGTTGTTTGGATCGGGTTGCACACCGCAACAATGTGATGTTGAGTATAGTCCCCTATATTTTATTTTGTGTGTTTTGTGTCCCATTTTCTGAGGAAGGTTCATGACACCTTTTCAGTTGTCTAATTAGTCACGTGGGTAGAGTAATCCTTTCTAGAGTTCGTCTTTCCTTATGTATCGTAATCGAGTCCGTAGCTTATTAGCTCATTGTGGCATCATATGAGGCTTTTTGCCGTGTCTAAGGTGGCTTATTTCTTGGGCTGCTTGTACTGGGGTGAGACGAGATTATTGGACCTGGGATCAGTACGATCAGATTTGTTTTTTATGAAACATATTAAAGATCAAATATCGTTATTTAGTTTATAATGAGGCAATGGTTCTTGTCAGAAGGAAAACTCAATAATTTGTTGACTCGGCAGTTGGTTATGAATTTCTACACATTTCTTACATCGTGGAAGCATTTCAAGAGTTGGAACAGGACTTATATATATCATGAGGGGTGTTGTGAACATCAGATTCGTGGAATTTTGGCTATTGTTATCTGAGGATGTTATTATGGTCATGTGAATGATGCGGTGAATGGTCTAAATTCAACAAAAGTATGCAATCATGTATTGGTGCATCGTGTAGTGATTGATACGGTGTTCATAGATTGGAAACAGGCATGGTGGAGAATTCCGGATGTTAGAATTGGGCTCTAAGGCTTATTTGCCTAAATAAAGGGAAGAATCTTCATATTAGCTCGAGTTAATGTGCTCAACTGGGTGTGGTAGCACGGGTAGGTGCACGAGGTGTTAAACAGTGATTTTAGATAACTCCGGAACACTCCTTAGCACGTTCGAGGATGAACGTATATTTAAGTAGGAGAGAATGTAACGACCCAACCGGTCGTTTTGACTTTTAGAACCTCATTCCCCTAAATAAAACTCCATGTTGGTTCGGGATTTGGGAGTGTTTGGGTTGAAATAGGAACACTTGGTTCCTTAAGTTGGCCTTAGAATGCTAAATTTAACTTCGGTCAACATTTTGAGAAAACGACCCCGGAATCGGGATTTGACTGTTCCAATAGCTCCGTATGGTGATTTTGGACTTAGGAGCGTGTCACGACCCAAAATCCAACTAGTCGTGATGGTACCTAACCCATCCCGTTAGGTAAGCCAATTTCCAACTAACCAATTTCAATAATAATTATTAAAGCAATTTAAGTTAATAAAGATCATGATCTTATACAATCCCCAAGAACTGGTAGTACAAATCATGAGCTTCTAAGAATAGAGTATACAAAGCAAAAATGAAATAAATACATAGTATGTTTGAATAGTACATAAACAGAGCTTTTATAATTTAAGGCTACCATGAACAAGAGGCAGCTACAACAGGAACACAGGTACATCTTCAAATTCCGGAACCATCGAGCACAGTAACAACATCAGTTAACATCTGCACGCAATGTGCAGAAGTGTAGTATAAGTACAACCGACCCCATGTACTGAGTGAGTAACAAATTTAGCCTTAGGTTTAAAGTAGTGACGAGCTTCTACCAAGGTCTCCAAATCCACTAATCCACAACAGTTAGTAACGACATAAAGCAAATAATACCAGAAGTAACTCAGAGATAAATTGCTCAGTCATAACATGATTTCAGCAATAATAGTTCTTCCTTTCAAGTACATCAGTGAAAACTCAAATCTTTTGCCAAAGTTACCAAAAATGTGAATAAGTTTGAAAACAGATAATTTTCCAAAATCCTTTCAACAATAGATAAAATATCTCATTTTCTTTTCAGATAACCATTGTAAAACAAATGCATCACTATGCCCATATGTCAACATGTGTGAGAAATCATGAATAATGTGATATCGTACAGCATGAAGAAAACACATCTCTATGCATATATGTCATGTGTGCATGTCAATGCAATGTATCTCAGAGATTATATTCATGCACTCACACTCTCTGAATACTCAATCTCACTGTCTCGCATTCTCTCTCACTATGCTCAGCATACCCAATCACTCAGCGCTATACAATACCTGCTGCGGCGTGCAGCCCGATCCCTGTTTATAGTCGACTGGCTCACTGGGGGTATGTACAGACTCATGAGGGGCTCCTATAGCCCAAGCGCTATAAGCACGGGCAACTCACGTGCTGCACGGACAACGCATGTGCCATAACATAAATATCTAGATCCGCACGGCCAACTCACGTGCAATAATAATATAAAGCTCTGCACGGCCAACTCACGTGTTGCACGGCCAACTCACATGCTATAATAAAATAAGAATCTGCACGGCCAACTCACGTACAATAAGAAGCCAATAAGGCCTGCTGCAGGCGGGCAGCCCCGATCAATAAAATATCCTCTCAATCAAGCCCTCGGCCTCCCTCAGTCATCAATCTCTCCAGTCTCTCTCTCATGGGCACACAATGTCATGAGAATAGCCCAAAATAATTATATGATGTATCAATAAATAACAACAAAAACTGAGATACGATATGCAATGAAATGAATATGACTGAGTATGAATTTTCAATTTAAACAAATAATCCACAGCAATATGACCTCCGTGGGTCCCAATAATATTGGCACATAGCCTCAACATGATTTTTAATATGCTTTTCAGCTCAATTGCTTTAACACATAAAACTGCATGGAAAATGCCAAGATTATTTAACTATAAAATTTCACAGAAACAATTATGTCACAATTTCTATAGTGCACGCCCACACTCCCGTCACCTAACATGTGTGTCACCTCCCAACGATTTACATAATACATATATTCAGGGTTCATACCCTCAGCTCCAAGATTATAAGAGTTTCTTACCTCGAACAAGCCAAATCCAATGTCGAGCAAGCTAAGCAATGCTCCAGCTAGTCACAATAATTTGACTCAGTCCACATAATTTATAAGAATTAATTCCATATCATAACGCTAATATTTTCCATAAAATCCGGATTTACACCCCAAAAATCACTCGTGGGGCCCATGCCTCGAAATCCAATGAAACTCACAAAATACGACAACCCATCCAATTAAAAGTTCAACCATACTAATTTCACTCAAATCCGACTCCAAATCGGTATTCAAACTTGAAAATTTTGTTTTGTGACATTATAGAAATTTTCTTCTATTTCTCTTGAAGATTCAATAATCTTACACCAAATATGAAAATTAATTCATGGAATATAATCACAAGGGAGTTAAGAACACTTACCCCAAGTTGTGTGGAAAATTTCCTCTCCAAAATCGTCCAACCCGAGCTCCAAAATTCGAAAATGGGTGAAAATGTTGAACCCTCGAATTTAAGGTTCTGCCCCAGCGATTTCCGCATCTGCGGACACGATTTGCGCACCTGCGCATCCGCTCGTGCGAGCAAAATGTCGCATTTGCGTACTCCACTTTCCTGCCCAGTTTCTACTTCTACACCCATCCGTACGCATTTGCGCTCACGCAGGTGCGGAATTTTCCCTCGCACCTGCGACCAATGCCTAACAACCCTCTACCCGCATTTGCGCTCCTTCTCGCGTAGGTGCGATTCCGCACCTGCGTACCTCGCTTCAGCGCACCCCTTCTCGCACCTGCGACTACTTTTCCGCAGGTGCGATTACACCAGAAGGCTTCAGTTCCAGTAGTCTTCCAAATTCAAAACTCAATCTGTTAACCGTCTGAAACTAACCCGAGGCCCTCGAGTCCCCGTCCGAACATACCAACAAGTTACATAACATAACACGGACCTACTCGAGGCCTCAAATCATACCAAACAACCTCAAAAATACGAACTATACATGGATTCTAGCCTAATAAATTTTCAAATTTCTGAATTCTACAAACGACGTCGAAACCTATCAAATCACGTCTGATTGCCCTCAAATTTTGCATACAAGTCACATTTCATACTACAGACCTATTCAAATTTCCGGAATCGGATTCCAACCCCAATATCAAAAGTCAAACCCCCGGTCAAACTTCCCAAAAAATCAACTTTCGGCAATTCAAGCCAAATTCCACTACGGACCTCCAAATAATTTTCCGGACACGCTCCTAAGTCCAAAATAACCATACGGATCTATTGGAATCATCAAAATTCGAATCCGAGGTCGTTTACACATAAGTCCGCATCCGGTCACTATTTTAACTTAAGCTTTAAACCTTGGAACTAAGTGTTCCAATTCCTTCCAAAACCTCACTGGACCTGAACCAATTACCCCGGCAATTCACACAACAACTGTAAAGTACAATTTGAGAAGTAAATGGGGAAACGAGGTTGTAATACTCAAAAAGACCGGCTGGGTCGTTACATTCTCCCCCACTTAAACATACGTTCGTCCTCGAACGTGTCAAGAGTTGTTTCCAAGCCATCGAATCACTTTTCCATCTTACCACACACGTACCCGGGGGTGAACCCATGTCACCCTATCCCACATAGGCTTGACTACACAATGCAACTAAAAATTATTAATTTAACCTTAGCCATAAACCTTGGAGTTTAATTTCCAACCTTTAAAATTTCTTTCAAGACACAAATCTTACATTACACACCGTATAAGTCCGAACAAGTTGCATCGAGCTATAACTATAACCACGGATATAATCAACCAACATATTACACAACTCGCATGCTCGTAGCACCATTCCTGATCGCAGTGACTACTCCAAAACCAACCGCATACTAGTATTAAACCCATATCGAACCAAACCTCATCCCAAAACCTTCGTACACTGTTGATAATAAAAGAAACACGTGAAATTTCATGACCACTTACCAGATCAACAAGTCACGGAGCCCTCTCGCTCCAACCAGAACCATAATCCCTTTCTGAGCCGACTTTCAATATTATACTCCGGAATATACCAAAATCAAACCTAATAGTACCCATTCTAGGTCCAATGAACTTATATTACTAAACACAATTCTTCCATAGACATGCCTCACCAATATAACTCAGAGCCACAACTCGTGCCATCTGTGCACTAATACACAACAATTCAAATGTACCCAGTCATGGAAAATGACTCAAATGAGAGAACTGCCCCGCCAGATTAACAAGTACCTCCACAACGAAACGCTGAAAGTTCATCACACATCGTAGAACCATCACTCGATCCTAACACGAGTTTCATGTTATATACTTCGAGCCACCCTGCTCCGAACTAATAATGAAGGAGAGGCAAATGACAAAAATACCACAAAAAACCTAAAATAACATAACCATTACGCTATCGATCATGCAATACCCAAGTACTCATCACACTCAAATTCTGCTATAAAGCTCAAATAGAACTGCACCATCTGTGCACATAACCAATGAATCACAACTCTTTGTGGCATAAAGGAGTAACTCACAGATCATTTGAGAACACGAATAAGTTCAACATCAACCGAATGACACATCCCTCAATAATAGCAGTATGGAGCCAACCATTCCGGCTCGGTATAGAAAACACATCTTAATTGGGCATACCTATGGACACCCAAATCAACTCTGGTCACCCACAAATAGACAAATAGCCCTCCGAAGGTCCACAATAATTGAACCACCACACATACTATCTTCTGACTAACCTTGTCTATATTGTTTTATGATCCACAACCACGAAACAATTTACTTGTGGGAATTCCCAATCTCCAAATTCATAGAACACGCGAATCACCATATTTGATTCCATCTCCACCGCCCGAATGCCTAACACCTCTCTCGTACACGATCATCCCACAAGAAATACTTTAATAGTTCTTCCGTGCCACTTGACAAAATTTGAATATCAGCAGTCTATCAACCATGTGAGTACCGCGATACTAATTTATACATCCGTAAGTCAAAATACAATGCGCCTTCTGAAGTCCGCCCCTTTCTCATACAACACCAAGTAGTAATAGTATTCTAGTTATTTGAAACCGTCCATGTTGTCCAATATTCGTTACCTTCTCTTCAAGACTGTACTGCCACCTTGTACATGAAAATCTAGCTTTCGTACAACACATAACATTTATCTTGCCATCATGTAAAAAGCACAAGAATCTTAGTATCAACTTTGAGTCACCAATAATTTACATACCATTTTTGTTAGAAACCTTTCTCTTGCTTCTTTCCAGGAGGAAATCACAATACACAACATGTTCTCCACATCGGTAGAAACCATCAAGAATACTTTAAAATCCATTTGCACATAATCCAGCCCTTAAAACTAAATTCCTCTAACTCGACCAAGCCACGTAGGTCGCCAAGTCTAGGTGTATTGCCACAAAGCACCTGTAGAAAACCCCCACATCATAAGCACCCAAAGAACCGATCATATCCATTACCATACTGATCCAACCTACTACCCAGTTGTCCTATTTTCTCCAAGGCACTTTCGAATTTGTCTTCAGATTGATACTTTTTCTTGCTAAAATACAACGATCCTTAACCACAACTTACCATACAAACCTTAGAATAGAACCACAATGCCCTACGGCCCTTAAGCAATTGTATTCTTCTTAAGCACCTTCAAAAATACCACAACTATAACACTCACTCTGAGAATACCTTATGTGAATTTGAAATTGTTCTTCTTACCTTCCTTATGCAAAAATGTAGAATCCATAGTCATATAGAATTTCCGCAAGTCCAGGCACCATCAAACGCAAATATCATATTTTATCCCTACACAAGTCCGAAAACATTCTCAATTGCTATATATAATTCTCAAACCCACTGGAATTTTCTTGGGAGTCACCCACTTTGCTCAAATCTAATTGCACCGCCCAGATGGGCCCAAAGATACGTGCCTCATTAGCACCACAACACTCAAAGAAGTAACTCTACTTTAACACCACATATCAAATTCATACGCCGTGCGCACTACATCATTCACCAATAACAACTCACTCATCCCGCGAATTTAATTTACTCATTCGTGCAATATAATCCTTACCGGGAATTTCATTATTCGGGTCATCCTCGATCTCAACTTCTGCAAGTCATAGCTAACCCACAAGTATGCCTCAGACCAAAACTAAAATTTAACACCTAACCATGAAATCAAAGTGTCAATAGCGGACTCCCCCACTTGGCTCAAAGCCATAGATTAAAATATTCCATAACTCACAATACCAATACTCTCTTACTGCCACAATGCCACAGTTAGTCCAACGAAACTTCTTCCCAAGTTCATACAACGCCAACCATAAAAATACCTCAATTATCCGCTAAGCTCGTATTCATCCTCTTAACACACAAGTCAACTTTCTCAACCAGATTCAGATTCAAATCTCCACCCATATACCCCGTCGGCAGAAAAAGAAACTCTCTACTCACATTATAAGGAATACCTCTTCGTAGATTACTCCGCAGGGGATAACCCACCTGCTTTGCCTCAATCTGGTATCTTGATATACCCTTTCGCAGTCACAATTACTATGCAATCACTTAGTCTATCTGAGTCCAAAATCATTAACCAGGCATGAGAATTTAATTTGTCCCAAAATTTAACAATGTGAAAGATCTTTCAAAACATTCACTACTCGAGATTGCTCATCACATCAAATCGAAAATCAAGCACCAATGGCCTTTTCCTTTACATTTCAATAAAACACTTCTCGTTATATTCAAATTGTCTTAACACATCCAGCAGTCACATCATACCCATCATACCGCCATTTTACCGCTCATCGGGCCACAAATTTTACTGTAGGGTCATCACCGGACATATGAGTCCAATTGTACAAATTACAACTGAAGCTACAGAGCTTAAGCTGCGGTCTAACCATGGCCTCAAGTCCTCTAGACTGGCCCATCACCAAAACATAGAATACACATCTCGCACATCATCCCTGAAATCACAAGCCGATGATACATAGCTGATACCGAGCGCTCATGTGTGCATACAAATACATGGAAGGAATTCAAAGAGTTCTATTTCAAGCCGAATAAATCTCACACGATAAGGAAAGAAAGATGGGAAGTATATATCCTAAATGCCATGTAGCCTCTCGAAGATAAGTATGGACGTCATCATACCGATCTGCAAGACTCTACTAGACACTTGCTCATGACTTATAGAACCTATGAACCTAGAGCTCTGATACCACCTTGTCATGACCCAAAATCCAACTAGTCGTGATGTCACCTAACCCATCCCGTTAGGACAGCCAATTTCCAACTAATCAATTTCAATAATTATTATTAAAGCAATTTAACTGAATAAAGATCCTTATCTTATACAATCCCCAAGAACTGGTAGTATAAATTATGAGCTTCTAAGAATAGAGTATACAAAGCGGAAATGAAATAAACACATAGTCTGTTTGAATAGTACATAAATAGAGCTTTTATAATTTAAGGTTACCATGAACAAGAGGCAGCTATAACAGGAACGCAGGTGCATCTTCAAATCCGGCAACCATCGAGCACACCAACAACATCAGTCAACATCTGCACGCAATGTGCAGAAGTATAGTATCAGTACAACCGACCACATGTACTGAGTAAGTAACAAACCTAGCCTTAGGTTGAAAGTAGTGACGAGCTTCTACCAAGGTCGGGTCCAAATCCACTAATCCAAAACAGTTAGTAATGACATAAAGCAAATAATACCAGAAGTAACTCAGAGATAAAATGCTCAGTCACATCATGATTTCAGCAATAATAGTTCTTCCTTTCAAGTACATCAGTGAAAACCTAAATCTTTTGCCAAAGTTACCAAAAATGTGAATAAGTTTGAAAACAGAAACGTTTCCAAAATCCTTTTAATAATAGATAAAATATCTCATTTTCGTTTCAGATAACCATTGTAAAATAAATGCATCACTATGCCCATTTGTCAACATGTGTGAGAAATCATGAATAATGTGATACCATACAGTATGAGGAAAACACATCTCTATGCATATATGCCATGTGTGCATGTCAATGCAATGTATCTCAGAGATTGTACTCATGTACTCACACTCTCAGAGTACTCAATCTCACTGTCTCGCATTCTCTCCCACTATGCTCAGCACACTCAATCACTCAGCGCTATACAATACCTGCTCCGACGTGCAGCCTGATCCTTGTTTATAGTCGACTGTGCTCACTAGGGGTGTGTACAGACTCATGAGGGGCTCCTACAGCCCAAGCACTATAAGCACGGATAATTCACGTGCCATAATATAAATATCTGGATCTGCACGGCCAACTCACGTGCAATAATAATATAAGGATTCGCATGGCCAACTCACGTGCAATAATAATATAAGAATTCGCACGGCCAACTCACGTGCAATAATAATATAAGGATTCGCACGGCCAACTCACGTGCAATAATAATATAAGGATCTGCACGGCCAACTCACGTGCAATAAGAAGCCAATAAGGCCT
>AWOL01S0007856.1:90579-144756 GCA_000715115.1 Nicotiana otophora
TAGTATTATTTGATATATATATATATATATATATATATTATGAACTGTTAGTGTCACGACCCGAAATTTCTTACCGATGGGGCTGTGATGGCGCCTAACATTTCACTTGCTAGGCAAGCCAACATTAGAGAATCATTTACCAATTTCTTAATTCCATTCAGTAATTAACATTAATTAACAACAACAACAACAACAACAACCCAGTATAATTCCACTAGTGGGGTCTGGGGAGGGTAGTGTGTATGCAGACCTTACCCCTACCCTGGGGTAGAGAGGCTGTTTCCAAATGACCCTCGGCATCCTTCCCTCCAAGAACTCCCCCACCTTGCTCTTGGGGTGACTCGAACTCACAACCTCTTGGTTGGAACTACAACTAAATATAACAAGTGCGGAATATCATAAATTTGTATTAACTACTACCACCCGGATCTGGAGTCGCAATTCACGAGCATTCTAGGATTTACAACAAGTAATGGTCTGAAAGAAATACAACTTTCTGAATGAAAGAAAACAGTAAGACATAAAGGATAGACGGGGACTTCAAGGTCTGTGAACGCCGACTGATCTACCTTGAGTCTCCGGACTTCGGACCAGTAGCAAATCTCGACCAACCTGAGCCGGTATCAAAATCTACATAGAAAGTGCAGAGTGCAGCATCAGTACAACCGACCTCATGTACTGGTAAGTATCGAGCCTAACCTCGGTGAAGTAGTAACGAGTCTAGGACAAGATGCCGACATATAACTTGAACAGTATAATCATGCTAGATGCAACAACAGTAAATAAGAAATAACGTAGAAATAATGGGATGGGAACATACAGTGGAGAAATACAACATGAGGAGTGAGAATTATGAAAAGACATAATTAAACCGGAAATCCTTAAACGAATTGAGCAATTAAGACAGCAAGGAAAACTGCACGGCATCACCCTTCGTGCTTTTACTCTCTTCCTCACAATATAAATAAATTATGCACGGCATCACCCTTCGTGCTTTAAACTCTTCCTCACAATATAATTAAATTATGCACGGCATCACCCTTCGTGTTTTACACTCTTCCTCATAATATAATTAAATTATGCATGGCATAACCCTTCGTGCTTTACACTCTTCCTCACAATATAATTAAATTATGCATGGAATCACACTTCGTGATTTACACTCTCCCCCACAATATAATTAAATTATGCACGGCATCACCCTTCGTGCTTTACACTCTTCCTCACAATATAATTAAATTATGCACGGCATCACCCTTCGTGCTTTACACTCTTCCTCATAATTCACAAAATCAATAACAGCGGATAGAGAGGAATTTCACAAGAAACTTAATATTTCATAAATGATTACTTTCACAATTTAACATCTCAACCTCGAATCAATATTCACAATTTTATCGACCTTGGTGGAACCGGATACAAGTTTCCCAACATTTCAACAACAACAATAAGCATGGATAACAAGACTTAAGACAACAAATTTGCAATAATAGAATTTCACTTGTGTACTATGACTCGACCACAACGAATAGATGCTCGTCACCTCAACTATACGTCGTATTCAACAACAAAACACGTAGCAAATACTCACACAATACCTATTGCCTCAAGCTAAAGTTAGCCACAATACTTACCTCGCTCCGAAGGCCACATAATTCTCAATCACAGCTTTTCCTTTGGAATTCACCTCCAAACCACTCGTATCTATTCAAAAATGACTCAATAATATCAAATATTACTAAAGGAATCAATTATATTTCATAAATTAAATTTTCCAAATTTTTCCTCCAAAATTCGAAAAATCGACCCGGGGCCCGCTTGGTCAAAACTCGAGGTTCGGACCAAAATATTTTTACTCATTCACCCCCGATCCCGAATATGTAATTAGTTTTGGAATCCGACCTCAAATTGGGGTCTAAATCCCCAAATTTCAGAAATCCCTATTTTCTATCCTAACCCCTAATTCTACCATGAAAACTCTAGATTTTAGGTTGAAAGTTCAAGAAATGTAATGGGTAATTGAAAGAAAATGGTTTAGAATCACTTACCAACAATTTGGGGAAGGAATGACTCTTGAAAAATCGCCCCTCGCCGTTTGGTTTTTGAGAAAAATGAGTTTTTTGGCAAAAATCCCGTTTTGGATTCTTTTAAGTGTTGGGCGACATTGTTCATCGCGTTCGCGAGATCGCTGTCGCGTTCACGAAGTGTATGGTCTGCCAAGCCTTCGCGTTCACGAGGCAGTGCTCGCGTTCGTGTAGGCCACCCTTCCCTGGTCTTCGCATTCGCGAGACATTGCTCGCATTCACGATGAAGAAAAGGCTGACTCCCCCTCCCCAGTGCCTAACACTACGTGTTCGAGATGGGATTGTTGCGTTCGCGAAGGGTAACGCCCCCATCGCTTCGCGTTCGCGACCAAGCCTTCGCGTTCGCGAAGAAGAATTCCCCAGCTGCCCAGTTTACTCTTCGCGTTCGCGAGAGTACCTTCGCAAACGCAAAGAGGACATGCCAGAACATATACTCTACAGAAAAACCAGATTTCCAAAGTCCAAAACATCCCATGGCCTATCCGAAACCCACCGTCAAAGCACGGATCCGGGCCCGTTTACCAAAAATGTTGACCGAAGTCAACTAAAATCAACTTTTAAGGCAAAAATTCTTATTTTCATTAGTTTTCAACATAAAATCTTTCTGTAAACCTGCCCGGACTTTGCACGCAAATCGAGGAGGGTAAAAATGAGATTTTTAAGGCTTAAGAGCACAGATTCGTGTTCTAAAACATAAGATGACCTTTTGGGTCATCACATTCTCCACCTCTAAAATAACCGTTCATCCTCGAACGGACATAGAAAAGTACCTGGGCTGGTGAAAAGATGGGGATATCTACTCCGCATATCGGACTCGAACTCCCAAGTAGATACCTCAATAGGCTGACCTCTCCACTGCACTCAAACTGAAGGGTAACTCTTTGATCTCAACTGGCGAACTTGCCGGGCTAGAATTGCAACCGGCTCCTCCTCGTAAGTCAAATCCTTGTCCAACTGGACAGAATTGAAATCTAACAAATGGAACGGATCGCCGTGATACGTTCAAAGCATGGACATATGGAATACCGGATGAACAGCTGATAAACTATGTGGCAATACAAGCCTGTAAGCCACCTCTCCCACTCTCTCCAGAATCTCAAAAGGTCTGATATACCTAGGGCTCAACTTGCCCTTCTTTCCGAACCTCATTACACCCTTCATGGGTGATACCCGAAGTAACACTCTCTCTCCGACCATGAATGCAACATCACGAACTCTACGGTCGGCATAACTCTTCTGCCTTGACTGAGCTGTGTGAAGTCGATCCTCAATAATCTTGACCTTATCCAAGGCCTCCTGAACTAAATCTGTACCCAATAACCGAGCCTCTCCCGACTCGAACCACCCAACTGGCGACCGACACCACCTACCATATAATTCCGCATAGGGAGCCATTTGAATGCTCGACTGGTAGCTGTTGTTGTAGGCGAACTCTGTAAGGGGCAAGAACTGATCCCACGATCCTCCGAAGTCGATAACACAAGCACAGAGCATATCCTCCAAGATCTGAAAAGTACGCTCGGACTGTCCGTCCGTCTGAGGATGAAATGTTGTGCTCAACTCAACCCGCATACCCAACTCATGCTGAACTGCCCTCCAAAAGTGCGAGGTAAACTGCGTACCTCGATTAGAAATGATAAACACAGGCACACCGTGAAGACGGACGATCTCTCGAATATAAATCTCTGCCAACTGCTTCGAGGAATGGGTTACTGCCACAGGAATGAAATGCGCTGACTTAGTCAGCATGTCCACAATAACCCAAATTGTATCGAACTTCCTCTCAGTCCATGGGAGTCCAACAACAAAATCCATAGTGATACACTCCCACTTCCACTCAGGAATATCTAACCTCTGAAGTAAACCAATAGGTCTCTGATACTCACACTTTACCTGCTGGCAATTTAGGCACCGAGCTACATAGGTAACTATGTCCTTCTTCATTCGCCTCCACCAATAATGCTATCTCAAGTCCTGATACATCTTGGCGGCGCCCGGATTAATAGAATACCGGGAACTATGGGACTCCTCAAGGATTAACTCACGAAGTCCATCCACATTAGGCACACAAATACGACCTTGCATCCTCAAAACTCCGCCATCCCCAACAGTAACCTGCTTGGAACCATTGTGTCGCACTGTGTCTCTAAGGACAAGTAAATGAGGATCGTCATCCTGCGGATCTCTGATGCGCTCAAATAAAGAATACCGAGCAACTGTACAAGCTAGAACACGACTGGGCTCAGAAACATCCAACCCCATGAACTGGTTGGCCAAGGCCTGAACATCCAATGCAAGCGGTCTCTCACCAACTAGAATATATGCAAGGCTACCCATACTGACTGACTTTCTAATCAAAGCATCGGCCACCACATTGGCCTTCCCGGGATGATACAATATAGTGATATCATAGTCTTTCAATAGCTCCATCCACCTCCTCTGCCTCAAATTGAGTTCCTTCTGTTTGAACAAATATTGCAAGCTCCGATGATCAGTGAATACCTCACATGGCACGCCGTAAAGGTAGAGCCTCCAAATCTTCAGCGCGTGAACAATGGTTGCCAGTTGAACGGGGCACCCTTCTGGGTCAGTCTGGTCAACGGGGCTGGTATGGATGAAAACCCCTCCACAAATCGACGGTAATGGCTCGCCAAACACAGGAAACTACAGATCTCTATAGCTGATGTGGGTCTAGTTCAGTTTTGGACTGCCTCAATCTTCTTAGGATCCACCTGAATACCCTCTGCTGATACAACGTGACCTAAGAAAGCAACTGAACACAACCAAAACTCGCATTTTGAGAACTTAGCATATAACTGGCTATCTTTCAGAGTCTAAAGAACGATCCGAAGGTGCTGCTCATGCTCCTCTCGATTGTGGGAGTAGATCAAGATATCATCAATAAACACAACCACAAAGGAATCCAAATAGGGTTTGAACACCCGGTTTATCAAATCCATGAATGTTGTTGGGGCATTTGTCAGCCTAAATGACATCACTAGAAACTCATAATGCCCATACCGAGTCTGAAAAGCTGTCTTAGGAACATCGGATACCCTAATCCTCAACTGATGGTATCCAGATCTCAAATCAATCTTTGAAAACACTTTGGCACACTGAAGCTGATCAAATAAATCATCAATCCTTGGCAATGGATATTTGTTCTTGATGGTGACTTTGTTCAAGTTCCGATAATCTATACACATCCTCATCGATCCATCTTTCTTCTTCACAAACAACACAGGTGCACCCCAGGGCGAGACACTACATCTAATAAAGCCCTTATCAAGCAAATCTTACACTTCTTCTTCAATTCTTACAACTCTGGTGGGGCCATGCGATATGACGGAATGGAAATAGGCTGAGTGCCCGGAGCCAAATCAATGCAGAAATCAATATCCCTGTCGGGTGGCATCCCCGGCAGGTCTGTAAGAAACACCTCTGGAAACTCACAAACAACCGACATCGAATCTATAGAAGGATCTTTCGTATTAGAATTGTGGACATAAGCCAAATAAGCTAGACACCCCTTCTCGACCATATGTTAAGCCTTTACATAAGAGATAACCCTGCTGGCAGAATGGCCAAGATTCCCTCTCCACTCTAACCGAGGCAACCCCTGCAAGGCTAAGGTCACCGTGTTGGCGTGATAATCTAATACAGCATGATAAGGTGACAGCTAATCCATACCAAGTATGACATCAAAATCAACCATGTCAAGAAGTAAAAGATCTACACGAGTCTCAAGACTCCCAATGGTGACCACACACGACCAATAAACACGATCTATAACAATAGCATCTCCTACTGGTGTGGACACATACATAGGAGCACCCAAAGAATCAAGGGGCACAACCAAATAGGAAGCAAAATAGGATGACACAGCGGAGTAAATAGATCCTAGATCAAATAGAACTGAAGCATCTCTACTACAAACTGAAATAGTACCTGTGATAACAACATCAGATGACTCGACCTCAGGCCTGGCTGGGAAAGCATAACACCGGGGTTGGGCCCCACCACCCTGAACCACGTCCCTGGGACGACCTCTAGCTGGCTGGTCCCCACCTCTAATGGCCTGACCTCTACCTCTAACAGTCTGGCCTCTACCTCTGGCTGCCTGACCCCTGCCTTTGGATGGCTGAGCAGGTGGTGCCGGAACCATGGCACGAGAACTCTGATGATGTGAGTTTCCCGTTGCCTGAGGGAAAAATCTAGAAATGTGCCTCGAATCACCACAAGTATAACATAACTTCGGTTGTTGTGACTGCTGACCTTGAAACTGACCCTGTCGACCTGAATAATCACCCTGATGACTCTAGAGTGGAGGTGCACTAATAGGAGCTGGTGGTGCACTATAGGCTAGCTGGTCGGAATAATACATCTGAGGGCCACGACCACCTAAGGCACCGTGAGATGCCTGAAGCGCTGAATGAAACAGCCTGGGAGGATGACCTCTACCAAAAGTACTCCTACCTCTAGGTGAGGCACCGCTAAACTCACCGGAATGACGAGGTCTCTTGTCAGAACCCTGACCTCCCTGAGTAAGCACCAGTTCGACTCGTCTGGCGACATTAGCAGCCGCTTGAAAAGAAATCTCACTCCCCGTCTCATTAGCCATCTGCAATCTGATAGGCTGAGTAAGTCCATCAATAAACCTCCTCACTATCTCTCTCTCGGTGGGAAGCAGAAGATTAGCATGATGGGCCAAATCCACAAAACGGGTCTCATACTGAGTAACAGCCATACTGCGTTACTGGAGACACTCAAACTGACGGCGACGCTCCTCTCTCAATGAGATAGGCAGAAACTTCTTTATGAATAACTGAGAGAACTGGTCCCAAGTAAGAGCAGGCGACCCAGCTGGTCTGGCAGGAACAGTCTGGGCTGGAACCTCCTCATCAAGCTCTATTTGAGGCTCCACTGCTTGGGCTGCTGCTCGGGCACTAGGCTGAGCCCTACCCCTGCCTCGGCCTCTAGCACGGCCTCGACCTCTGCCCTGTGTAGGAGCTGTCACTGAAGGCTGTGGATGCTTCTCAGCTGAGAAAGTGGTACGTGTTCTCGCCATCTGCGAGAGAATGAGAGTAAAAGAGTACAATCAGTATTGAGAAAGCAAAATCGCACGACAGAGAAGAAAGAAGTGAAAAGTTTTCCTAAACTTCATAGCCTCTGGAAGATAAGCACAGACGTCTCCGTACCGATCCTCCAGACTCTACTAAGCTTGTTCGTGAGTCATGAGACCTAAGCAACCTAGTGCTCTGATACCAACTGTCACGACCCAAAATTTCCCACTGACGAGACCGTGATGGCGCCTAACATTTCACTTGCTAGGCAAGCCAACGTTAGAGAATCATTTACCAATTTCTTAATTCCATTCAATAATTAACATTAATTAACTACAACGAAATATAACAAGTGCGGAATATCATAAATCTGTATTAACTACTACCACCTGGATCTGGAGTCGCAATTCACGAGCATTCTAGGATTTTCAACAAGTAATGCTCTGAAAGAAATACAACTTTCTGAATGAAAGAAAACAGTAAGACATAAAGGATAGATGGGGACTTCAAGGTCTGTGAACGCCGACAGATCTACCTTGAGTCTCCGAACAGCGGACCAGTAGCAAATCTCGATCAACCTGAGCCGGTTTCAAAATCTGCATAGAAAGTGCAGAGTGCAGCATCAGTACAACCGACCTCATGTACTGGTAAGTATCGAGCCTAACCTTGGCAAAGTAGTGACGAGTCTAGGACAAGATGCCCACATATAACATGAACAGTATAATCATGCTAGTGGCAACAACAGTAAATAAGAAATAACGCTGAAATAATGAGATGGGAATATACAGTGGGGAAATACAACATGAGGAGTAAGAATAATGAAAAGACATAATTAAACCGGAAATCCTTAAACGAATTGAGCAATTAAGACAGCAAGGAAAACAGCACGGCATCACCCTTCGTGCTTATACTCTCTTCCTCACAATATAAATAAATTATGCACGGCATCATCCTTCGTGCTTTACACTCTTCCTTACAATATAATTAAATTATGCACGGCATCACGCTTAGTGCTTTAAACTCTTCCTCACAATATAATTAATTATGCACGGCATCACCCTTCGTGCTTTACACTCTTCCTCACAATTCACAAAATCAATAATAACGGATAGAGAGGAGTTTCACAAGAAAATTAATATTTCATATATGATTACTTTCACAATTTAACATCTCAACCTCAAATCAATATTCACAATTTTATCGACCTTGGTGGAACCGGATACAAGTTTTCCAACATTTCAACAACAACAATAAGCATGGATAACAAGATTTAAGACTACAAATTTGCAATAATAGAATTTCACTCGCGTACTATGACTCGACCACACCGTATAGATGCTCGTCACCTCAACTATACGTCGTATTCAACAACAAAACACATAGCAAATACACACACAATACCTATTCCCTCAAGCCAAAGTTAGACACTACACTTACCTCGCTCCGAAGGCAACTTAATTCTCAATCACAGCTTTTACTTTGGAATTCGCCTCCAAACCACTCGTATCTATTCAAAAATGACTCAATAATATCAAATATTTCTAAAGGAATCAATTATATTTCATAAATTAAATTTTCCAAATTTTTCCTCCAAAAAGTCGAAAACTCGACCCCGGGCCCGCTTGGTCAAAACCCGAGGTTCAGACCAAAATCTTTTTACCTATTCACCCCCGATCCTGAATGTGTAATTAGTTTTGGAATTCGACCTCAAATTGACGTCTAAATCCCCAAGTTCCAGAAATCCCTATTTTCTATCCTAACCCCTAATTCTACCATGAAAACTCTAGATTTTAGGTTGAAAATTCAAGAAATGTAATGGGTAATTGAAAGAAAATGGTTTAGAATCACTTACCAACAATTTGGGGAAGGAATGACTCTTCAAAAATCGCACCTCACCGTTTGGTTTTTGAGAAAAATGAGTTTTTTTGGCAAAAATCCCGTTTTAGATTCTGTTAAATGTTGGGCGACAGTGTTCATCGCGTTCGCGAGAGCATTGTCGCATTCGCGAAGTGTATGGTCTGCCAAACCTTCGCGTTCGTGAGGCAGGTCTTGCGTTCGCATAAGCTACCCTTCCCTGGTCTTCGCGTTCGCGAGACATTGCTCGCGTTTGCGATGAAGAAAAGGCTGACTCCCCCTCCCCAATGCCAAACAATACGCGTTCGCGATGGGATTGTTGCGTTCGCTAAGGGTAACGCCCCATCGCTTTGAGTTCGCGACCAAGCCTTCGCGTTCGCGAAGAAGAAATCCTCAGCTGCCCAGTTTACTCTTCGCGTTTGCGAGAGTACCTTCGCGAACGCGAAGAAGGACATGCCAGAACACAGACTCTGCAGAAAAATCAGATTTTCAAAGTCCAAAACATCTCGTGGCCTATCCGAAATCCACCCGAGCCCTCGATGCTCCAAACCAAACGTGCTCACAAGTCTAAAAACATCATACGAACTTGCCTGCGCGATCAAATCGCCAAAATAACACCTATAACTCTAAATTTAGCACCAAATCAAATGAAATTCTCAAGAACACTTTAAAATTTCTATTTTCTCAACTGGATGTCCAAATCACGTCAAATCAACTCTGTTTCTCACCATATTTCATAGACATGTCTTAAATATCATAATGAACTTGTACCGGGCTCCGGAACATAAATACGAATCTGATACTAACAATGCCAAATATCAATAAATTTTTAAAAATAAATAATTTTCAACTTTTAATTTTCATCAAAAATTCATAACTCAAGCTAGGGACCTCCGAATTCGATTCCGCGCATACGCTCAGCAGGTCCCATAATTCGATATGGACCTACCGGGACCGTCAAAGCACGGATCCGGGCCCGTTTACCAAAACAATTGACCGAAGTCAACTAAAAGCAACTGTTAAGGCAAAAATTCTTATTTTCATTAGTTTTCAACATAAAAGCTTTCCGGAAACCTGCCCGGACTGTGCACGCAAATCGAGGAGGGTAAAAATGAGATTTTTAAGGCTTAAGAGGGCAGATTCGAGTTCTAAAACATAAGATGATATTTTGGGTCATCACAGTTAGATAAAAATATTAAAGAATGAAAATCTCAAATACTTGATTTTCTGTTTAAATTAATTAATTGTTAAGATAAATTGTTCTTCCTCCCGAATTTATCTTATAATAATTATATTCTCCTTCCAGAGGTACATAAGAAAATGTCCTCCTTTCTTGTGGAGCGGGCCGAACGCCTCGGTAGGATAGATGCATCTATGGATCGTGATGCACATCCCTCGGCAGTGTACACGACACTCTGGATCGGGTCGTACGACCTCGGCAGAAATTATGCCTAATAATAATAATTACATGATACTTTACTATTTTAATTGCAGCTTGTGGATTTAATTAATAGATTGAGAATTGTTGCATCTGAAGGAATTTAATTAATAAATTTGAAATTATTGGAATTGAAAGAATTAATTATCTCTGCTTGTTAAGAAAATTATGGTTATTCATGTAAATGAGGCTAATTGATAAATTGAAAATTTATTGAAATTGAAGGAATTTAATTATTTCTGTTGGTTAAAGAAAATCATTGTAAATTCTATAAATCATGTTGATCTAGACATTGCTATCTTTATTTCATTTATTATTATTGACTCTTAGTGAGTGTCAAAGTCGGCCATCTCGTCTCTACCTCTTCGAGATTAGGCATGATACTTACTGGGTATACGTTATTTTCGTACTCATGCTGCACTTGCTTTACATTTTATTGTGCAGGTACATATATGTCTAGCGGCCTTGTGGGCGCAGAGGTTGGTTAATAATTGTGGGGACATAGGTGAGTTACATTCTGTATCACGATCCGCAGTCAACAGAGTCTCTTTCAGAATTATTATATTTTCCTGTCTAATTTGTATTCTGGACAAATGCTGTATTTTATTTTTAATTCCCTAGTAAATACTCATGCACTTGTGACATCGGGTTTTGGGAATGGTTATGAATTGTTTAGAAATTTAGTTTCTAAAAATATTTATCATTTACTCTATGAATTCTATCTTTACTATTTCATTGAAGAAATTTTGGTTTCAAAAATACTAAAAGAGGATTTAATTAACTATATAGTGTTGGCTTGCCTGATAGCGGTGTCTGGCGCCATCACGACCTTAAATGGATTTTGGGTCGTGACCCACACTGTACACTCAGTGGGCTTGATTTATTCCGAAATTATTTTTCCAGAAATTATTTCGACATTCAGTTGTTGCTAACTTTTTGTTTCTGTTTTTCCTGCTTCAGAAAGTTTACTGTATCATTATTTACAGTAATACATATTGAATAACAATCTTAACGAAATTATTTTATTGTATTTTGTATTCTATTTTTTGGAGATTAAAACATGTGTGTCTTTCTACTCCATCTGAATTTTCTATTCTGATTTGAAGATATAAAAACTTTATCGGAGTATTAAAATTCAGAAATGATTTAAAAAACATAAAAACTTCATCGATTATTGTGAAACAGTATATAAAAAAACTTCAGTTTTTATTTATTAAACGTAATGTTTATCGTTCATTATAGTATTGTTTACTATTCTATTTTTTTCCATTAATTGAACTCTTCTATTGTTGACAGTGAGAAATGACAATTGATAATGGAAATTCTTCTGCGACTGTTGCGGCAACGACGATAGCCTCATCAAGACGAACTGTTGTTCCACCGGCCAAGAAATTGGTGAAATTTTGTGGAGCCAACTTCAAAGGATGGCAGCAAAGGGTATTTTTCTGGCTTACCACACTTGGTATGCAGAAGCTCACTAGTGAAGACCCTCTGGTGCCTACGGCCGACATGCCAGACAATGAGAAGTTTATGATTGTTGAGGCGTGGAAACAGGCATACTTCCTTTGCAAAGGCTACATCATAAGTGCTTTGGAGGATTACTTGTACAATGTCTATAGTGCTGTGAAAACTTCGAAAGAATTATGGGACGCACTTGAGAAGAAGTACAAGACTGAAGATGCATGCTTGAAGAAGTTTGTGGTTGCCAAGTTTCTAGACTATAAAATGATAGACAGCAAAACTGTTGGAACCCAAGTTCAGGAACTTCAACTTATTTTTCACGGCCTTATTGCTAAAGGTATGGTCGTGAATGAAGCATTTCAAGTGGTTGCAATGATTGAAATATTGCCTCCTTCGTGGAGAGATTTCAAAAACTATCTTAAGCACAAGCGCAAAGAAATGAAGTTAGAAGATCTTGTGATTCATCTCAAGATTGAGGAAGACAACAAAACAGCTGAGAAGATGTCTCGTGGAAATGCAGTGATCATGGGAGCTAATATCGTTAAGGAGACTGCTCCAAAAAGTAAGAAGAGAAAGAGGTCTTCTGGAAAGACTAAGGAGCAGACTAAAAAGAAATTCAAGGGCAACTGCTACAATTGTGGAAAAGCCGGTCACAAGACCCCTGATTGTCGTCTCTCGAAAAAGGATAAGAAGAAGGGACAGGCCAACATAGTGGAGAAAAATGATGACATGGATGATCTATGTGCAATGCTTTCGGAATACAACCTAGTTGAAAATCCAAAGAAGTGGTGGATTGACTCTGGAGCCACTCGACATATTTGTGCTGTCAAAGAAGCATTTGCGACTTACTCTACTGCTGGTCCCGAAGAAGAGCTTTCCATGGGATATACTGCAACAGCCAAGATTGAAGGTTATGGGAAGATATTCCTGAATATGACTTTCGTCTAGGTGTTAACGCTCAACAACGTTCTTCATGTTCCTACTATTAGCAAGAATTTAGTTTCTACTTCTTTACTTGTTAAGAATGGATTCAAATGTGTATTTGTTTCTGACAAAGTTGTTGTAAGCAAGAATGAAATGTATGTTGGAAAGGGCAACCTCACAGAGGGCCTTTTCAAACTCAATGTAATGGTTGTTGACAGTATGAATATAATTTCAGCTTCTTCTTATTTATTGGAGTCAAATGATTTATGACATATTCGATTAAAATGTGTCAATTATAAAACCTTACGGAAGTTAATTAATTTAGAAGGATTGCCTAAATTCGAGTGTAATAAATCAAAATGTCAAATATATGTTGAATCTAAGTTTGTAAAACATCCTTATAAGTCTGTTGAAAGGAATTCAAATCCTTTAGACTTAATTCATACTAACATTTGTGATATGAAGTCGACACCATCTCGAGGTGGGAAAAGTATTTTATTACTTTTATTGATGATTGCACTCGATATTGTTATGTTTATTTGCTTAATAGTAAGGATGAAGAAATTTAAGCATTTAAGCAATACAAGAATGAAGTGGAGAATCAATTGAATAAAAAGATCAAAATGATTAGAAGTGATAGGGGTGGAGAATATGAATCTCCGTTTGCAGAAATATGTTCGGAATATGGAATTATCCATCAAACTACTGCCCCTACACACCTCAATCCAATGGAATTGCGGAAAGGAAAAACTGGACATTAAAGGAAATGATGAATTCTTTATTAATAAGTTCCGGATTGCCACAGAGTTTGTGGGGGAAAACTATCCTAACAGCTAACCGAATACTCAACAGAGTACCCCATAGCAAAACGCAATCAATTCCATATGAAAAATGGAAAGGAAGAAAACCCAACTTGAAATATTTCAAAGTGTGGGGGTATTCAACAAACGTACAAGTACCTTTACCCAAAAGAGTAAAAATCGGACCAAAAATCGTGGATTGCGTTTTCATTGAATATGCTACAAACAGTAAAGCATGTCGGTTTTTGGTTCATAAATCTGATAATCCTGAAATTCAATGTTAATACGGTAATTGAATCAGATAATGCTGAATTCTTTGAAAGCATCTATCCGTATAAAACTGAATGAGAGTCATTAAGTGAATGACCTAAACAACCACGAGAAGAACCAAAGGAAAATATTCCAAATGACGAAGATCTAAGGCGTAGCAAACGTCAAAGAACATCTACTTCCTTTGGACCAGATTTTGTGACATTCTTGTTTGAAAATGAGCCTCAAACTTTTAAAGCAGCTATGTCATCTTCTGATTCAGCATTTAGGAAAGAGACAGTCAATAGTGAGATTCAATCAATTTTAGATAACCATACATGGGATGTCACGAACCAAAATCCATTAAAGGTCGTGATGGCGCCTAACACCGTTGTCAGGCAAACCAACCTTGAATAATTAATTTAATTACTCATCTTAGTATTTTTGAATCGAAATTTTCTTCAATTAAATAGTAAAGATAGAACTCATAGAGTAAGTGATAATTAGTTTAGCAAATAAATTACTAAACAACACGTAACCACTCCCAAAACCCGGTGTCACAAGTGCATGAGCATTAACTAGGGAATAAAATAAAATATAATATTTGTCCGGAATACAAATTAGACAGGAAAAATATAAATAACTCTGAAGGAGACTCTGCTGGCTGCGGATCGTAATATAGAATGCAGCTCACCTAAGTCCCCGTATTTAGCCACACCTTTGCGCCCACAAGGCCGCTAGACATATTTGTACCTGCACAAAATATGCAACAAGTGTAGTCTGAGTACGTAAACAACGTGTACCCAGTATGTATCAAGCCTAACCTCGAAGAAGTAGTGACGAGAGGTCGACTTTGACACTCACTAAGGGTAAATAATATTAGAATAGAAATATTTAAATCAACACGATTTATAGGAATAACAATAATTTTTTTAACCAGCAGAAATAATTAACTCTTTCAATTCCAATAATTTTTAATTTATCAATTAGCTTCACAAGCTGCAATAAAATATCAAGATATCATGTAATTATTATTATTAGGTATGATCTCCGTCGTGGTCGTACGACCCGATCCAGAGTGTCGTGTACACTGCCGAAGGACGTGCGGCGCGATCCATAGATGCATCTATACTGCCGAGGCGTTCGACCCGCTCCACAAGAAAGGAGGACATTTTCTTATGAACCTCCGGAATGAGAATATATATATATATATTCTCATTCCGGAGGTTCATAAGAAAATGTCCTCCTTTCTTGTGGAGCGGGTCGAACGCCTCGGCAGTATAGATGCATCTATGGATCGCGCCGCACGTCCTTCGGCAGTGTACACGACACTNATATATATATATATATTTACAACAATTAAATATTCTGAACACAAATTCAAGTATGTGGGATTTCAGTCTTTTACCATTTCCTCTAACAATTTGCAACATAATTCTATTGCTTTAATTAAATGAGGATACAATTATCACAAGAAATTCATGATTTATGTCCTAAGCTAAACCGGACTTTAGAAATATTAGTAGCTACGCACGGACTCTCGTCACCTCGTGCGTACGTAGCCCCCACAATTAGCAACAATTATTAATGTAAATCACCTATGGGGTAAATTACCTCTTACAAAGTTAGACAAGAAACTTAACATGTCTCAAATCCCACTTCCAATCATGATGTCGTGTAAAAATCCCAATTCGGTGCCGAAAAATCCGAAACTGTTCAGATGTTATACAAAATAATTAATACATGCTCAATAATTCAAAATTAGACTATTAAATTAATTACGCAACCTAAAATGTAAAATTCCAAGAATTCACCTCGGGCCCACGTGCCCGGATTCCGGAAATATTCGGAGGAAATCATTACCCATAACCTCAAGAACTCAAATATACCATTTTCATTCAATTCCATAGCCATTTTCGTGGTTAAAATCCAAAAATACCAATTTCTAGGTTTTTCTTCAAAATCCCAGATTCCTACTAATTTCTATGTTTAAATCCATATGTAAACCAAGTACTTAACTTGCAATAGGTAAGAATCACTTACCTTGCATTGGATGGCAAAAATACTCTTTTGAAGAGCTCCAAATATCGCCCAAGACGTGTGGAAAATGGGTGAAATAGACCCAAACCCAGCTTTAAAACATTCTGCCCAGTCACGATTTCCGCTTCTGCGTCTAGCCAAACGCATCTCCGGCTCCGCATCTACGGAAATAACCTCGCAGATGCGGCTTTCCCCCTTAGCCGACTCGTCCGCTTCTGCGATCAATGACTCGCTTCTGTGAGACCGCTTCTACGGTGTATGCGCCGCACCTGCGACTTCTGGGCTGCTAACACTTGGCCGCTTCTGCGAGCTTTGGGCTCACTTCTGCAAGCTCGCACCTGCGGCTAGCCCTCCGCAGGTGCGGTTACACCAGAAGCCTGGTGCAACAGCTACTCTTCAAAAATCCAAACTTGATCCGTTTACCATCTGGAATCCACCCGAGGCCCTCGGGACCTCAATCAAATATACCAACACGCCCCAAAACACATTACGAACTTAGTCGAGGCCTCAAATCACGCCAAACAACATCAAAACTACGAATCACCCTCCATTTCAAACTTAATGAACTTTGCAATTCCAAACTTCTACGATTGATGTCGAAACCTATCAAATCACGTCCGATTGACCTCAAATTTTGCACGCAAGTTATAATTGACATTACGGACCTACTCCATCTTCCGAAAACGGAATCCGACCCCGATATCAAAAAGTCAACTCCCGATCAAACTTCTCAAAAATCATCCAAATTTCCAACTTTCGTCAATTGACGCCGAAATGACCTACGGACCTCCAAATAAATTTCCAGACAGGCTCCTAAGACTAGAATCACCATACGGAGCTATTCCCAGGCTCGGAATCCCAAACAAACATTGATAACATACAAATCCATTCCAACCCAAACTTAGCAAATTATTAAGCCTTCAAAATACTAGCCTTTCGTGATAAGTGATGAAATACTCCCGAGCCATCCGATACTCGATCCGAACATACGCCCTAGTTCAAAATCACCATACGAACCTATTGGAACCTCAAAATCCTGATTCTGAGGTCGTTTTCTATAAATTCATACCTTAGTCAATTCTTCCAACTTAAGGCTTCTGAATTTAGAATTTTCTTCCCAAATCAACTCCAATATCCCAAATTCGATTCCGACCACACGTACAAGTCATCATTCCTAAAGTGAAGCTACTCTAGGCCTCAAACCGCTGAACGACGCGCTAGAACTCAAAACGATCGGTCGGGTCATTACATTCTCTCCCACTTAGACATACGTTCGTCCTCGAACGTGCTAAGAACTGTTCTGGAGTTGTCCAAAATCACTGTTTAACACCTCGTGCACCTACCCATACTACCACAACTCAGTTGAGCACATTAGCTCGAGAAAATCTGAAGATCCTCCCTTTTATTTAGGCAAATAAGCCTCAGAGCCAAATTTCAACATCTGAAACTCTTTACTAGGCTTGTTTCCAACATACGAACACTGTTTCAATCACTACATGATGTACCAATACAGGATTGCATACCGTTGCTGAATTCACACCATGCACTGCATAAGTCACATGACCAAAGTAATATCCTCCGATAACAATAGCCGAAATTCCATGAATTTGATGCCCACAACATACATCAAGACACATATAGGTCATGTTCCAACTCTTGCAATGCTGCCACGACGGAAGAGATGTGTAGAAATTCATAACCAACTGCCTAGTCAATAAATCATTGAGTTTCTCCTCTTGACAAAAACCATTACCTCCTGATGAACCAAATAACAATATTTGCTCTTTAATATGCTTCATATAAATCCGATTGCACTGATCCCAGGTCCAATAATCTCGTCTCACCCAGCATACGTTTCTCAGGCAATAAGCCACCTCAGATACTGCCAAAAATCTCATATGATTCCACAATGCGCCCACAAGCGACAAACGTGAATGTGATACATAAGGAAAACGAACTCTGGAAAGAACAACTCAACCCACATAACCAATTAAACGCCAGAAAGGATGTTATGAACCTTCCTCAAAAACGAGAAATAAAACACACAAGAATAAATATGGCGAACTGTACTCAACATCACACTGTTGCGGCGTGCACCCCAATTCACGCATGATACCATTACGGCGTGCAACCCGATCCAAACAACATACTTGTGGTGGCATGCTACCCGATTTACACATGACAATAAATTTGGAAGTACCCATCAAGCCAAAACGCTTATACCTACGAAATACCCGAATGTCAACCACAAGCATGCCAAGTGCACAATACCATCGGATAGCACCATACGCTACAAAACTCAAGCACGACTAAGGTGCAATAAATGACTTGCATCTCGAGAGCCATCCTGCTCATATAACACCACAAACTATACAGGATCTCAATACGAGTGTGAATAATCAAACCGCCTCACAACCCACATGGCACAATAGAGACCACACGGAAGGGCCGACAGCAGAAATAACATCCAAGTCCCGAAGACCTCTCCGAAAATAACGTTATGCTGAAATGAACACATGTAGCCTTATATAGAACCCACGTTCATATTTAGATCCCTCCACGGACCTCAAGACGATTCTGATTGTACCACACTGGGCTAATAACCTTTCAAGGATCCACAATAACCCTTTTTTCCCATGACACACAAGAACAACCGTCAAATCCAAAACAAACTTCCACATTACAAAACCAAATAAACCGAGCGCCCTTTAGGCATAAATCCTCACATTAGCGATAGTACCATAATCTCCATACCTGGTTCTAAATCTTTAATCAATCAAGTGACTAAATGTCACGCTTATACAATCTCCTCATGGGGTACGCTCCCACGGCCTTTCGCACCAGGTAACAAAGTCTGCACATCCAGACCACCAGTCATATAATGTTGTAAAGCGAATCGAAAATCCGCAACTCAGTACACAAAGCCTCTAACACATGACACCGATCTTAGGTGACGCTAAAGACAATACAAATCTACTCTGAACATCTAAATTCTTTCCTGCTCATTCAAGCTCGTGACATTCTTGTCGACACCAAACTGTAACCTTGATCCTCAGCTTCCAATTTCCTATGCTGCTCTCTGCACCTAACATACCAATACGTGAGAGTGCAAGAATTCCATCATGACTCCTGATCCACTAATAGACTAAACACTCCATCACATAGCACCCTTTTACTTAACTCATTTCAGGAGAACCATTGCAACATGCAACTGAATTTCCATGACCGCGAACAATACAATCCTCAAGTAGTGGTCTAAACCACCATAACTCTTCCGGGATCCATTTTTCACATAACAGGCCATTATAACTGAATACATCCATATAAATCAAATTATGGTGGTCGTCAAGCCTCGCACGTACCACCACAAATTATATGTATAACTCAACACGCTGAAGGAACTGATCATTGCCACCATCAGGCTAATTCAACCATTACTAACCGATCTGATTTCTTCTAATTTACTCCGGACTTGCCTTCGGAATAATAATAGCTTCATTCAAAATATAACGAACCCAAACCGCACTCATCCTGAGTGACCCTATTTCATGAGACCACATTGCCTCAAAACCTGTGAACTAACTCATACCATCCTTGTGCGCACATTCGCATCTTCAACAGGTACACCCATTCCGATAATTCCTTTACGAATCTGAAGGTATTTTATCTCATTCCTCCAATGCTACACCGCAAACCGAAGATAACGTAGAACACTCCAAGCCCCTTCCATGGTCCACTGCAAAAGCTCGATACTTAACCATACCACATAGTCGAAATCCTTAGGCATCGCACTCCAATTTTGAATCTACTAAGACCGTTGTTGAGATTCACCCACTCTAACCTGTTCCCAAATATGATCAAACTCCAAGGCTCTACTAGCACATGAACGCCCCCTCAAATAAGCACCCGGCTAAATCACCTTCCTTGTACATCACATCTACACGAAGCATAAATCACGAGTCTTCCCAAAGCCTGAACACGAATCGATAAGGCCAATTGTAGCACACATTCCTCAAATCCTTTGCTCAAATTACCACTGATGGTTTCTTTCCTTAGTCGTAATAACCCACCAATATGCCGATAACTAGAAACCTCACAAGTACACAACCATGCAATCTAATCGTAGACGGTGGGGCTCTCCCACTTAGCTTGAAGCTACAATTTCATAACCCTAGAACCTACCAAGATTCCTTCTTCTTCATTGACATGACCTCGCACAATCAACCCGCCAAATTCCTCGAAATCTTCATGTTAACCATTTTCATGAACACTCTGAATCACTAGCTACATTTACATGCTCGACCTTGTACTGGATAGCCAGTAAAAATTCTTCGTAGAAGCTTTGTCAACATCACGTAACTGCTAACCTGTTCACAGGAGATATCCCACCTGTAGAAATTTCATGCTGACATCCTCTGCACCGAGTACAATTACCACAAAACCAATAAACCATCCTGAGCATGTGTTCGTTCACCAGCTGTTCAAGTACGTTCACTCCTCATGGACATCAACTAAAGGTGCGACAATACATTCCAATCCAAAGTCATGTTGTATCCTTCTTCATATCAAGAATCCCCTTTCTGTCACACCCAATCTTCCTCAATATAGCAGCCAATATTCCAAATTAATCTCGTAGACCTAGTCACCGTTCACCATGAATCCCAAATCACTTTAATTTCCCCCGAGGCGTGTGGCTATCCAACCACAAAACCTGTATGCCATGCTCCCACTTTGGTCAAACCCTCCTTTAAGCAACTACTCGACTCATGTTTCTCACACTTGTCCTTCTAGAAGTTTAACCACTGCAAGACACCTCACACATGTCCTTCCTCATTCTTCGTTGCCCAGTTGTTGCCTTAAATCAAAATCTATCTCTGTAGAACTTGAACCAATAGATCGCTACCAACTTTAAACCTTTCCGAAGATCATCTTTCTGGAGCCATCAATGCTAGAAACACCGATTCGATCCCGAAATCGCTAAACCCTGTTATTTCTGACAACCGCTTCTCTGGTACCATTTCACAATACCTTGCCCCGAAAGCGAATTGAAGAAGACCATAACACTGGCGAACTTAATGCATTCAACAAGGATGACGACACCACATCATAGATGAAAATTCCACCACACTCGAAAATACCAAGTCCCGTTACCCCATCGACCCAAACTTGAGCATTCATAGCCTGATTGTTTTTCCTCCTCCAGAAATAAAATACTGAATCTCTTAATCATGCACTGAGTAAAACCTCATTTCAAATCATTTACTGCCCCTACACATAGACAAGTATCCTACCATTACTTCATACTGTGCGATAACCACTCATGAACATCCTAGCAATTGGTGCATAGCCCCAAAACCATCAGAAATACAGCTACTGCACTGAGATGACAGAACATCCTTCCGCAAGGCAACGACATTAGCCCAATCGAATACACAGGGAGAAACATCCAGCTCTACATCAGTAGTGCCATTAAAATTCCTCGATTCCAAATTTATAACAAGCGCTTCACGTCGCATAAGATCGAATAGGAAGGAAACGAAGGCATAAGCCTCAAAGGAATTCAAATCACACGTTGAGGAATCAAGAAAGGGGAGTGCTCCTAACAATCATGTAGCCTCTCGAAGATAGGTGCAGACGTCTATGTACCGATCCGCAAAACTCTACTAGACTTTCTCATGACTCGTGAGACCTACGTGAACCTAATGCTCTGTTACTATGTTGTCACGACCTAAAATCCATTAAAGGTCGTAATGGCGCCTAACACTGCTGTCAGGCAAGCCAACCTTGACTAATTAATTTAATTACTCATCTTAGTATTTTTGAATCGAAATTTTCTTCAATTAAATAGTAAAGATAGAATTCATAGAGTAAGTGATAATTATTTTAGCAACTAAATTACTAAACAACCCATAACCACTCCCAAAACCTGGTGTCACAAGTGCATGAGCATTAACAAGGGGGTAAAATAAAATACAACATCTGTCCGGAATACAAATTAGACAGGAAAAATATAAATAACTCTGAAGGAGACTCTGCTGGCTGCGGATCATAATATAGAATGCAGCTCACCTAAGTCCCTGTATTTAACCACACCTCTGCGCCCACAAGGCCACTAGACATATCTATACCTGCACAAAATGTGCAGCAACTGTAGCCTGAGTACGTAAATAACGTATACCCAGTAAGTATCAAGCCTAACCTCGAAGAAGTAGTAACGAAAGGTCGACTTTGACACTCACTAAGGATCAATAATATTAGAATACAAATATTTAAATCAACATGATTTATAGGAATAACAATAATTTTCTTTATCCAGCTGAAATAATTAACTCTTTCAATTGCAATAATTTCCAATTTATCAATTAGCTTCATAAGATGCAATAAAATATCAAGATATCGTGTAATTATTATTATTAGGCATGATTTCCGTTGTGGTCGACGGTTCAAAGATATCAAATCTACCGATTAACCGAGTATATCTGATATAAGTTCGCTATGGAAAGTTCAAAGGGAAACCTACTTATCCAGATGTAATTAATCCTTATATGTAAAACACACACTCGTCTGTGCATTCCTTTGTCTTATAGCCATTCCCCATTCATGTGGGGGATTGTTGGGATTAAAGATTGGTGAATGGGAAATGGAGGGAAGAAAGTGGAGGGAAAGTGAGCTCCCATTTGCTTTGGAAAAAGCAAAGTATCCCTCATTGGTGGTGAAAAGAAAAGTGAAAGTTCCTATATTGAGAAAGCACTTCTCTTAGTGTTAAATGGGTTGGAAAGAAAGTAAGCCATGCGCCATCATCTTCGTCGCTCGCTCGGCTCGGCTTCAGCTTCGGATTCGGATTCAGATTTGGTCAAAGATCGATTGATTAATTAATCTTTTTGGACAAAATTTCTTTCAATTATTTAATTAATTAATGAAAATTCAACTCGAAATAACCAAGGACCTGCGACGCGACCCGGTATGGTCCGTTTTATCTCCCGGATTATTTTAAATCCATTTTCCCGCAATATTTCAAACATAAATATTCCCACCTGTTCCAACATCCATGGTTGATTCTGAAATGTTTCAAACCTTTTCAGAAACGGTGCCAGAAAGTCTATAAATATGCTTTGAATCCCAGAATCTTTACTTACGAAATTTTCTGCTCTTCTTCTTCTTCTTCTTCTTCTTCTTCTTCTTCTTCTTCTTCTTCTGCAATAAATCTTCAGTGTGTTTTATAGCCTTCTAGTGGTTCATTGTTTCATCGGCATTTTTGGTACCAACACTCCGGTGAGTTAAATCGTTCTATCCTGGTAGGATAATATTCCAGCACCTCGGGTACTTGAGCGGAATAATTTCCTTAAGGATACATTGTGCATTCAGTGGGCTCAATTTATTCCGAAATTATTTTTTTAGAAATTATTTCGACATTCTGTTGTTGCTCATCAAGCGCCGCTATGTTGATAATTGGCACGAGTGAAGTATGATGTGGAGCATGCTTTATGCAGAGATAATAACACGTTGCCAAATATTTGCATGATAGAAAGCAGTAAATAGGATATCAAAAGTAAACATGGAAATAATAGAGAAGAAAGACAAAAGGAAGAAGTCAATTTAGTTCATAAAAATATATTCGGGAATGTAAAAAATAGGAAGTAGGGATGGAAAAGGCATGATATAGCAGTTTTAGACAAGGATGAAAAGAGATGAAGGATGGTTATAGCAAATAAAGGTGAACGAGGAAGGGATATACATGTCATAGCAGATTTAAACAGATAAAGGCGAATAGGGGAAGGGATGTGCATGTCATAGCAAATTCAAACAAATAAAGGTGAAGAATGGAAGGGATGTGCATGTATCAGCAGTTTCAGAACAAATAAGGAAAAAGAGAGTAATCTACATAAGTCAAGTTCATTATGGTAAGAGCCTAAATGTCCCCAGTAGAGTCACCATACTGTAGTGCCCGCGAAAATGGATTTCGACGTGTCACAACTCTTTTAAATGAGGTATTAAAAGATAAGAGTCGCCACCTAACGATTTTTAAGGTGCATTAGGGCACCTATTTGCAAGTAAATCTATTTTGACTAGTCAACGTCACCAAAGGTCGGGTAAGGGCTCAAATTACCTCGGCGAGAAGGTGTTAGACATTCTTCGAGGTCCACAACTGTGGGTCCCGGCCGAACTTTAAACTATGTGGATTATGTAATTAGACTAGGTGATCAAATAAATAAAGAGAGATTAAAAGTTAAAAAGTCTTATTAAAACATATAAGGATCGGTACAAATCTTAGTATGACTATAAGGATACAACTACATCGGTCTATATTAAATGACTAAGTGGGGGTGTCAAATATGTAAAGAAAGGGGGGTCCTAAGTTTTCAGCCTAAAGGATCACCCCGTGCAACATAAATAATATTTCACAACTTCCTTTAGGTAGGAGTTGCTCATATTATTCAGCGTGCATAGACTATCATCTCCTGCATGACTATGTTGAAGTTATTTACTTAAAAGCGTTCTAATGCAATTCTGAGTCGTACCCTATGGGTGCGCTGCCCGTCCCATCCCTTTGGTCCAAGAGGCTTTGGACCTACTATTTGGGTAGTTCTAGACTTTACTTAGGTTTCTCAAAAATGATAAAACTAAGCGATATTCAAAGCAGATAGGACTTCACGTAAAGACAATTAAAGGCCCAAGTTAGCCTCCACACTTAACAACAAATGCACGTAGGCAGATTTCTGGTTATGCAGCAGACGATTTTAGAATTAAAACATATTTGGGTTGTTAAATCCTATAGGCATGGTTCCTATGTAATTCTGATTAATATTATCTAGACAATACTGCAGCGTATAGGCCGGTTAAAGCATCGCAAGTCCTATATGCATGATTTTTAATTGTTTACGCGATGAGGCAATGAAGCGATATGAGTTACCAGATTACTAGTGTTGATTATATAAGCATGCTTCTTAGGCAGACGTCAATATCCTATAGGCATGGTTTCTAATAGTTGGGATATATTTTATATAATTATCCCTGCAGGCATGTCGTCTAAGTATGATAATAACAAAATGACTTACTAATTGATTATAATCCATAGTCATGATAACTAAAGGAGCAGCGCACTAAAAGCAATAGAAGTAATTAACTTATAGATTAATTGAAAACCTATAGACAGAGTATCTAGATGGTTTAAGAACGACAGAATTGACCAATATAGGATAATGAACCATTCCAAAAAGAGTTGCAAAGTAAAGCATGATCCAAAATTAGCCTAAAGGACTTTAGACAAAAGAGCTTTACATGAAGGTCTAGCAGAATCAGGAATAGGAACAAAATGAAATAGCAGTCTACACATAGAAATTCTAACATGGGAGCCTAGTGAGCATAACAAATATACTAGTGGGCATAGTCTACAATGGTTGACAAACAATCACATGGGAAGGCTTAACATGCTGAGCATCAGTCATAATACCAAAGTTCAGAAACATTGCCAAAATTAACAGGATAGGTAGGCATCAAGACTTAGACTAGTTAAACATATATAAAGATTAGGCCATGTACTGAAGTCTTTAGGCAATATTTGAGGAACACAAACTTGAACAAATACATTATGCTTTACAAGTAGCAAGGAAACATGTCATGATGGTTCAGAAGTTCAAGCAATACTAGCATTTAAAAGTTACATGCATAGATCAACCATAAAGAAATTAACAAGGTGTACAGGAATGACACAATAGGAAATAATACATTAGGACAGATTTTGGGTGTGAACTAATCTATCACAAGAATCTGAAACAAGCAGGGAGATGAACTCTGACAAGCAGCAGAATAGCATTTAGCCATACACAAACATACTAAGTTAAGCAGGCTTAAGACAATATGAAACTTAGAGCTTTAGGTAAGTTCTGATGCTAGGAAACATAAGGCTACGGGATAACTTCAAAGCAATGAGGACCATAAACATAGTAGCATATTGGTTCATCGAAGTTTGAGTGACATAGATAAACAGAGCATGAACACAAACACAGAAAAAATTGAAATTGCAAGAGTCAAAGTACTTACCAGTTACAAATTAACAAGCAAGCAAATTAGAAGAATAATTTCCAGAGGTAATTCGATTAACAGTAACAAAAAGTAGCAGAATCCCCAAAATCTCAGTGCGTCAAAGTTCTCAAGGGTTTCGAATGAACCCCGGGCAGTGCTCGCACTAAGAAAGAACACAATCGAATTCGAATGGCCTTGGCTTTCAGTCGGCCAAGGTCTCAGATTTTATAATATAACGAGTGAGAATGAAAGAATAATAGTGATTAAGGTCTCCCCAAAAGAGAATTGAGAGGGGTTTATATAGCATCAAAATTAAGTACCCAGTAAGGAAAGACGGAAAATTAAACACAAATAAAGAAAATGTAACATGCAAAAATCAATTAGAATCAGTTTTAGAGAAAAATTCGGGAAACCCTGATTTAGACGAAGAACAAAAATGTCAAAAACTCTCACTAGATCGGAGTCATGAGGCTTGGTAGTAGGTGTATATAGACGAAATATCGTCTAAATCTCGAAGGTCTAGAGATAGTTGCTTGATTTAGGACCGTATGCTTGCCAAAGATAGGCAAGTATTATGTAATACCAATACCATATAAATAACGGAGGGATAGAACATATATGAAAGGACAATCACTGGGAGATTCCATATTAGAACTGGAATTGGGGAAGATTTGAAGAGGCGGCCGTTAGGGTTTGAGAGGAGAAGAAAAGAGTAGAGAGGATTTTAGGGCGGCGGTTTAGGGGAAATGGGCTAGGGTTTCGGGGGGTTGGCTAATTAGAAGGGTAAGGTGATTGTAGACCGTTGATCTTGATAGATCAACGGTAAGGATCAAGGAATAGGCGGGGCGGGGCGGGTCGTCCAACGGGTCATGACCGGGTTATTTTAAAGAGAGTCATTTGGTTTGGGCTGGGGCGTTATTGGCCTGAGATGTGGGTATTTGGGCTATTGAATTGGTTCGGAATAGGCTCCAAATTTGGGCTATAAATTAAATACAAAATATTATTTAAATAAAATAATTAATAAGTAATAAAATATTACTTATGCAATAAGAATGATTGAAAATAATAGCTTAGCATTGTAAAAAATATAAAAATACTATTTTAGCATGAATAATGTAATAATTGTAATTATACATAGCATATAGGCTATTATTGCAACATTATGTAAATAGCTTAAAATATAAATGTAATTATGTGAAATAAAGTAAAACATATTATAAAACATATATGTGGGTGTAAATAATAAATTTGGATGACTTAGTCATCACAAAATAATTTGAAGGAATAATTAATAAATATTTGAATAATTTAAATACTTGAAAATCAATTTTAAAGCTATAAAAATTATATAAAATAGTTATACGACTCTTATAAATTAAATAATGATGCAAAATATTATTTTTAAAGTATATATACTATTTGAAAACATATGAGGGCAAAATTGGGTATCAACAACTCTTCAAGTTAAATTTTGCAAGTCCACCGCCCTTCAAGTTGAAGTCTGCAAGTCCGCCGAACTTTAAGTTGGAAATTTGACTGCAACAACTTAAACTTGAAGATCGGCAAATTTGAGGACTTCAACTTGAAGACTGGCAGACTTGAGGATAACTTGAAGACTTGGAGGGCTTAAATATTTCAACTTGAAAATCGGCGAAGCTGAGGACTTCACCTTGAAGACTGACAGACTTGAAGACTTCAACTTGAAGACTTTGAGGGCTCAAATATTTCAACTTGAAGAGCAGCGAACTTGAAGATCGATGAATTTAAAGATTTGGCGAACATGAAGACATGGTGAATCCGGGAACTTCAGTGCAAATACATGGTAGCCTCCTAAAAGACTATAATAATCCCATTGAAGACACAGGTTTACCATGGAGGATTGCCCCTATAAGTCATATGAGATCTAAAGTTCAACAGAAGAATGATTTTCCATGCAAGACCGACTTGACGAAAAATAAATTTGGTCTACGATTATATGTACTTGACGCAAAATTATTGTCTACAAAACCTGTTCTTAGTGATCGACTAGCGAGATGGTACCTCCAATTTCAATAATTAGAGATTTTGTACATCCCTCAAAAGGCTGTAGAAGGACAAGCATTGGCAGACTTCTTGGCAGATCATCCGATACTTGATGACTGGGAGATAACTGACGAACCACCTGATGAGGACGCAATGGTCGTTGAAGTTCAACCTCCATGGAAGATGTACTTTGATGGTGTTGCGCATCGCGGAGGAGCTGGTGCTGGCGTAGTATTTGTCACTTCCCAAGGTGAAGTCTTGCCCTACTCTTTCACCTTGACACAACTCTGTTCCAACAATGTTGCTGAGTATCAAGCATTAATACTTGGGCTTGAAATGGCCGTTGATATGAAGCAATTGCAATTGCAAGTCTTTGGTGACTCCCAATTAGTGGTCAATCCGCTTTTAGGTAGTTACGAGGTCAAGAAGCCTGAACTACGCCCATATCATGATTACGCTAAAACATTAATGGGGTGGATCGGTGATGTGACTATTCAGCATGTGCCAAGNGGCAGACTTCTTGGCAGATCATCCGATACTTGATGACTGGGAGATAACTGACGAACCACCTGATGAGGACGCAATGGTCGTTGAAGTTCAACCTCCATGGAAGATGTACTTTGATGGTGTTGCGCATCGCGGAGGAGCTGGTGCTGGCGTAGTATTTGTCACTTCCCAAGGTGAAGTCTTGCCCTACTCTTTCACCTTGACACAACTCTGTTCCAACAATGTTGCTGAGTATCAAGCATTAATACTTGGGCTTGAAATGGTTGTTGATATGAAGCAGTTGCAATTGGAAGTCTTTGGTGACTCCCAATTAGTGGTCAATCAGCTTTTAGGTAGTTACGACGTCAAGAAACCTAAACTACGCCCTTTATCATAATTATGCTAAGAAATTGATGGGATAGATTAGTGATATGATTATTCAACATGTGCCTAGGAAATAAAATAAGAAGGCTAATGATTTAGCTGGCCTAGCTTCATCGCTAATACTGCCTAATCAAGCGCAAGTTATCATCTGCCAAAAATGGGTAGTACCGCCGCCAAATGAGGGTAAAAGTGAAAAAGATGATCTTGATCATCTTGTGGCCATTTCTGAAGCTGAGAAGGAAGAATGGAGACAGCTCATCATCGACTTCTTAAGATATGGGATACTTCCACAAAATCCAAGGATAAGGACTGAAATTCGTCGTCGTGCAGCTCGCTTCCTTTCCTACAAAGATACTCTATACAGAAGGTCATTCGAGGGAGTAATTTTGTGATGCTTAGGGGATAATGAAGCACTACAAGATTTGCAAGAAGCACATTCTAGGGTATGCGGGTCACACTAGTCTGGACCAAAGCTCCACTTTCATATAAAAAGGATGAAATATTATTGGCGAACGATGGTAAAAGATTGATTGGACTACGCTCGAAGATGCAAGGCTTGCCAATTCCATGCAAATTTTATCCATCAGCCTCTCGAAGTGTTGCATCTGGCTATTTGACGCTTAGGGACTGGATGTTGTTGGACCACTGCAAAAATCCTGTGGTGGGCACTTATACATCTTGGCTGCAACCGACTACTTCTCAAAATGGGCCGAAGTTTTTGCTCTTAAGGAAGTAAAGAAGGAAAATATTACAAGTTTCATCCGAGTAAACATAATTTATCGCTTTGGCATTCCTCGTTACATAATAAACGATAATGACAAGCCATTCAACAATAGGTTGATGAACAAGATTTGTGATCCCTTTGGATTCAAGCAACGTAACTCTTCTATGTACAATGTTGCCACTAATGGTCTAGCTGAGGCATTCAACAAGACTCTATGCAACTTGTTAAAGAAAGTCATCTCTAAATCCAAACTAGATTAGCAGGACTGTATGGAAGAAGCTTTGTAGGCATATATGACAACTCACTGCACGACAACGCAAGCGACCCCTTATTCACTAGTTTATGGAGTTGAAGTCGTCTTGCCATCGAGCGTCAAATACCTTCATTATGATTAGCTATTCAAGAAGGGATCACTGATAAAGAGAATGCTCGACTTCAATTAGTAGAGTTAGAGGGTCTTGATGAGAAGAGGTTGGAAGGTCAACAGAGTCTTGAATGTTATCAAGCTCGATTGTCTCATGCCTTCAATAAAAGAGTTTGCCCGAGATCCTTTCAAGTGGGAGATCAAGTCCTTGCCATACGTAAACCCGTTATTACTTCCCATAAACCTATAAGGAAGTTCACTTCAAAATGGGATGGACCATATGTCGTGCAAGAAGCTTATTCAAGTGGGGCTTACAAGCTGGTTCATGCACATGGCATGAGAATCGGCCCTATCAATGGAAAGTTATTAAAGCAGTATTATCCTTGAAGTTGCCACTCTCCTTGACACAAGAGCCTAAACTGCATGTTCCTACACTCCTGACCCGTATGAGTCTAAATCGTGTACGGCCCCAAAAACAATCTGCTAGGTTGAAAACCTCGAAAGAGGCGGCCTAGGCAAAAGTTAGGACGAAAACAAATAAAATAAAATAAAGTAAAAAAATATCACCCATTCTGAACTACGGTGTGACTTGATCCTCTTCACCAAGGTACGTAGGCAGTTTAGAGTTTCATTCTGAGTTCAGTCGCATAAATTCAAAAGATACATATTGCCCCAATAGTTGTCCAAATGAAGTATGATGAAAGCAATTCATTCAACCAACACTTGAAAATCAGGCTGAAATATCATTTTTCTATTGAACTTTGGATCTCATATGACTTATAGGGGCAATCCTCCATGGTGAACATGTGTCTTCAATGGGACTATTATAGTCTTTTAGGAGGCTACCAAGTATTTGCACTAAAGTTCAGGGATTCACTATGCCTTCATGTTTGCCAAATCTTTAAATCCGTTGATCTTCAAGTTTGCTGCTCTTCAAGTTGAAATATTTGAGCCCTCAAAGTCTTCAAGTTTAAGTTCTCAAATTCGCCGGTCTTCAAGTTGAAATATTTAAGCCCTTCGAGTCTTCAAGTTGAAGTCCTCAAATTTGTCGATCTTCAAGTTGAATTGTTTAAGCCCTCCGAGTCTTCAAGTTGAAGTCTTCAAGCCTGCTAATTTTTCAAGTTGAAGTTTAAAAGTCAACTACTCTTTAAGTTGAAGAGTCAAAGTCCGCTGAATCTTCATGTCCATCAAATCTTCAAGTTTGTTGGTCTTCACGTTGAAGTCTGCAAAGTCCGCCAAATCTTCAAAGTTCGCAAAATGTTCAAGTCGATGTCGTCAAGTCCACCAAGTCTTTGAGGTGAAGGTTTCTAGTCTTTCAATCTTAAGGTGGACATTTAAATCCCTTTACACCTTAAGTTGGCCTCTTTACGGATTTGTCCTTCTATATGCTGCCATGGATTTGTCCTCCCATTTGATGTTGAGGATTTGTCCATCTATTTGTTACTACGGACTTGTATTTCAATATGTTGTATGAACTTTTGCGCCCAGAAATGGCCTTCAGTTTTTGGCAGGGGTGAATAAACATCTTTTCACACTATGAAAGTAATCTCTCTGATATTCGAACCACCTTGAGAGTAATTTCTCCGTTATTCGGGCGACCTTGAGAGTAATCACTCCGATATTCTGGCCATCTTGAGAGTAATCTATCTGATATTCGGGTCATCTTGAGAGTAATCTCTTCGATATTCGGGTCGTGATGAGTATCCATCCCTTCACACCTTGAGAGTAATCTCTCTGATATCCGGGCTACCTTGAGAGTAATCTCTCCGATAATCGGGCCACATCGAGAGTAATCTCTCCGATAGTCGGGTCACTTTGAGAGTAATCTCTTTGATAATTGGTCCACCTTGAGAGTAATCTCTCTGATATCCAGGTCGTGATGAGTATCCATCCCTTCGCAGCATGAGAGTAATCTCTCTGATAATTGGGCCACTTTGAGAGTAATCTCTCCGATATCCGGGTCGTGACGAGTATCCATCCCTTCACACCATGAGAGTAATCTCTCCGATAATTTGGCCACCTTGAGAATAATCTCTTCAATATCTGAGCCGTGATGAGTATACATCCCTTCGCACTATGAGAGTAATCTCTCCGATAATTAGGCCACCTTAAGAGTAATCTCTCCGATATTCGGACGAGGATAAGTACCCATCCTTTCACGCCCTAAGGTCACCATCTTCATGCAAGAACTTGTCCTATTATTCTTGAGCTACAAAAACAAAGAATGAATAAAAGAAGCAAAAGTAAGTGCAGAACAAAAGAAAGAATTTTCCTTAGAAGTTAGCGCTTCCTAATGGTCTCTCGAGAATGATGCAACTGGTGCCAATTGAGGGGGAAGCATGTCCTATTTATAGAGCTCCCAAGGAAACTAACTAGAGGATTAACCATGATGTGGGACACGATTAGTACTCTTGTTGGAAGTAGGTTACTGTAAGGCGGTTGACATTGGCCTTCTCCGGATTGAATTCAATTTGGACGGTATGACAAGTCACTGTATGGATAGGATTCTTTTCCAAATCTTTCGCATGTAGTATTTGTCTCCTTATTGGAAATGACAAAGGTGTAAGTTTGCGCCACATTGTTAACTCACGTGAGCCATCATGTGAATATGTTTTACCTTGGAAAAAGGTCCTGATCATAGTCATGGCAATTAAGTCTCAATTGCTACGTAAGCAAATTTCATTTGAATTTGAGATTAGATGCTACTTAATTTAAGGAATTTATAAATCTTTCTAAAGTAAATGAAAGATTTTCTTAAGTCTGGTAGGTTTGGCATATCTAAGAAACAAATTACGTTTCAAACTCAAGGGCTTAAATTATTTAATGTTTACTTCAAGACTTTGTCTTTGAGGTTTTAACAATCCTACACTCCAACAAGTCTTGAAGTAGGAGGCATTTGTAAGCATACAAAATTTATTGAATTTAAATTCAATAAAATAATTTGGACTATATTTAAATATATTATTCCAAATAAATATTATGGGTTAATATAATTGGACTAATTGCTTAAGTCCAATAATATTGAATGGGCTAGCCCATTTAGTTGGGCTACAAATGATGCAACCACTTCATTAGGCCCAATATGTCATCCTCCTAGAGGCCCATTTTGATGCCACATGTCAAATGACATGGCACGCCAATTCAAACAAAAAAACTAATAGGATCATGCCACATGTCAAAATGGCAATGCATGCCAAGTCAAATTAAATGACCAATAAAATGGTGCCACACGTGCAAGTGACATGGTCTGGCCAATCAAATACGGACTTGTCATGCTTCAATTTGATTGGTTGGAAAGAGTTTGTTCTTACTATGACACAAATCCATATATTGTGGTCTATACTAAGGAATATGATGAAGACGAAGAAAGTGTGGGTTCTTCGTATCATGTTGTCGCACAAGGCGAGAATGGTATTTCGTCTTTAATGAAGGAGGATGAGAAATTGGAGGATGTTTCACCGTGTTATCACATATCCTTCGACGATGGGGACCCTCAAGAAGATGAAGATGTGAAAGATGCTCTACCTAAACTTGAAGAAGGGGTGAAGACAACAGTTGATGCCTTAAAAGAAGTTAACCTTAGCACCTTTGAAGAACCAAGACCCACCTACCTAAGTGATTTACTAGAAATTGAAGAAGAAAGCACTTATATTGAGTTACTCAAGGAGCTCAAGGATGTCTTTGCTTGGAGTTACAAAGAGATGCAGTCAAGAAGTCATAGACAAAGGATGTCCCACTGGGCATGCCAGAACTTGTAGACAATAAATTTGCGTCAAACAAATAATCGAGACCGTAGTATTTGATTTCAAATAGTTTGATTGCTACAATCTCTATGGTTGCTTTGATTCTACTTTTCCAATATAAATTCAAGGGCCTTGGAGCTTGATCTTGAATTTGAATTTGTTGCCACAAACGATGATCTTGAATTCAACTAGCACGAACTTTGATTTGAATCTGTACTCCTTGAATCTTGATTTGTTCTTCGTTATTGAGCTTGAACTTGAACTTGATTGCTTGAAGCTTGAAACTTGTGGGGCTATTTGCAGCGTTTGGTCCACGAGCTCTTTTTTGCTTTTTGTTATAACTTCTGGTCTTTTATGAGTTATAAAGACTCCTATTTATAGTTTTGTGAGGTAAGAGTTGTGATGAGAACAAACTCTTTTCGACCAATCATATTGAAGAGTGACAAGGCCATATTTGATTAGCCAGAACATGTCACTTGAACATGTGGCACAGTTTCATTGGCCTTTTAATTTGACTCTCATTTTGACACGTACCACAATCCTATTGGCTCTTTCGCTTGACTTGGCGTGCCACGTCATTTGACACATACCAAATTAGGCCTCTAGGTAGATAACACCTTGGGCTTAATGAAGTGGGCTCATCATTTGTAGCCCAACTCAATGGATTAGCCCAATGAATTTGGGCTTTAATTAAAATCCATATTTTGGACTTAAATAATTTAATCTTAGTTTGAGCTTGAAATTTCGGAAATTTAGGAGTTTGTCCAAATTTAACATAGACTTTAATTTCACAAAATTCACATGTCTACAGTTGCTATTGAGTGGATGTCTTGAAATTTACTGAAAATATCTGGATGAGATTATGTTTAATATGAAGAATAATATAGGTGATTTGGACTGTTTGAAGTCAAAATTCAGAGTTGAAAAACATTATTGCGATGCTCTATGTCACGTACATGTCGCTTGTATTCTATGTATGCCATTTGTATGTCATATGTGTGTCATGTATGTAAAAGACCTAATGAACACGACATACTACATCATATATACAAAACAATTCTTGACATATACATTCTATGTACTTATCTTCGAGAGGCTATTGAACCAATAGGAAACTTCACTTTCTTGTATTCTTGTTGTGCGAGTTTGTTAATTCCAGAATCTGAACTTATATTATTCGATTCTTTCACAGATGGTAAGGGAATGTGCTACTAGATCAGGCGGACAACCACCAGTACCACTAGTTAGGACCGCGAGAGGCCAAGGGCGAGGTAGAGGTCAAGGTGGGAACCGTACTACAACCAGGGCAGCACCTGTAAAGCCACCAGTTGCTCCAACTAAGGAGTAGATACTAGATGTTGTTAAGCCGGTGGGACCATCTCAGGCACTAGTTGTGCCCATTATTATCCCAGGCCTTCAGGAGGCCTTAGCACAGATTTTGACTGTGTGCACGAGCCTGGATCAAGCGGTTTCAGTTCCAGCTGCACCAGCCACTTTAGAGGCCGGGGAGGTGCCAAGACTCCCACTGCCCGTACTCTAGAGCAGCTAGCTTAGGGGCTTCAGACACCGGGAGTACTACTAGTTCAACCAGTTGCTGTTTCTTGGGCCAAGGATGGGCCACCTATGAGTGATGAGGAGCAGAAGAGATTGGAGCAGTTTGGGAGGCTTAAGCCTCCAGAGTTCAATGGAGAAAAGTCAGAGGATACTCAGGAATTTATAGACAGGTGCCAGCGGATCCTTCGCACAGCGAGTATCTTGGAAACTAAGAGGGTTGCATTCACTATATTTCAGCTGATAGGAGTAGCCTACAAATGGTAGCAAGCCTATGAGTTGAGCAGGACAGCCAGCGGAGTACCAGTTACATGGCATGAGTTCTCAGTTCTCTTCTTAGAGAAGTTTGTCCCAGAGTCGCAGGGAGAAGTTGCGTAGGCAGTTTGAGAAGCTACGCCATGAGGGTAAGACAGTGACTCAGTATGAGATGAGGTTTGCAAATCTGGCTCGTCATGCATTGTTGGTTCTTAGATAGAGAGAGAGAGGATAAGAAGGTTCATTGGTGGCCTCAACTATGGCTTATGATTTAGTTTGTCTCGAGAGACCCAGACATGTGTTAGGTTTGACCAGGTGGTCTAGATTACTAGGCGTTTGGAGTCGGTTCGCATGGTTTCAGTGGTACCTCATAAGGAGGTCAGTCATATCATAGCAAAGGTCATACTTATAGGCCCACTCAGATGGCTCGTCTGGTTCATCGTGATGTATCAGCTAGTCATGATTCATATTGTACTAGTCCGGGTCAATCATCATTCAGTGCACTCCCAGATCAGAGTTCGTACCATGCTCTGCCACTTTTGGGTTCGTTAGTATCGGGTTCTTCTAGTGGTTGTTCTAGTTCCCGGCGCCCGTTTTAGGCCCCACCGCCATCCTTAGATCGAGGTTGCTTCGAGTGTGGGGAGTTAGGGAATTTGAGTATGTATTACCCCTGTCTTATGGGAGGTTCCGTTCAGCAGAGAGGTCAGACTATGACTCCCGTACCGGTTACTACACCACCCGCTCAGCCAGCTCGGGGTGGGGCTTAAGTAGTTCGAGGTCCCCCTAGAGGGGGATGTTGATCAAGTGGTGGTCAGGCTCGATGCTATGCTTTTTCCTCCAGGCCAGAGGCAATTGTTTCAGACGCAGTGATCACATATATTGTTTTAGTATGCCACAGGGATGCTTCAATATTATTTGATCCTAGTTTCATTTATTCATATGTGTCATCATACTTTGCTCGTTATTTGGATATGCACATTGATTCTTTAGTTACGCATGTTCATGTATCTATGACGGTAGGTGATTCTATTATTGTGGACTGTGTGTATCGGTTGTGTGTGTTGACTATTAGGGGATTGGAGATGAGAGTTGATCTTTTATTGCTTAACATGGTTGATTTTGACGTGATTTTAGGCATGGATTGGTTGTCACCATGTCACGCTATTATGAATTATCACGCTAAGACCATGACGTTAGTAATATCGTGATTGCCTAGGGTTGAGTGGAGAGGTTCCCTAGATTTCATATTTGAAGGCTCACGGATGGTTGAGAAGGGATGCATGGCATATTTTCCTTTATGAGGGATGTTGGTGATGACACTCTTACCATTGAGTCTGTTGCGGTAGTGAGAGACTTTCTGGATGTGTTTCCTGCAGACCTATTGGGCATGTCGCCTGACAGAGATATTGATTTTAGTATTGACACGGTGTCGGGAACTCAACCCATCTTTATTTCTCTATATCGTATGGCACTAGCATGGTTGAAGGAATTGAAGGAACGGCTTCAGGAGTTACTTGATAAGGGCTTCATCAGGCCCTATGTGTCGCTTTGGGGCACACCGGTTCTAGTTGTGAAGAAGAAGGACGGTATTATGCGGATGCGCATTGATTATAGGCAGCTGAATTAAGTTACGATTAAGAACAAGTACCCACTTCCATGCATTGATGACTTATTTGACCAACTTCAGGGGGCTAGAATGTTTTCGAATATTGATTTGAGGTCAGGGTATGATCAGTTAAAGATTTGGGATTCTGATATTTTGAAGACGACATTTAGGACCCGCTATGGTCACTATGAGTTCCTTGTGATGTCTTTTGGGATGATCAATGCCCCAGCCACCTTTATGCATCTAATAATCAGTGTATTCCAATCATATCTTGATTCATTCGTCATCATATTAATTGATGATATACTGGTGTACTCACGTAGCCATGTGGATCATGAGCAACATCTGAGGATTGTACTCCGGACATTGAGGGAGAAGAAGTTATAAGCTAAATTCTCTAAGTGCGAGTTTTGGCTTGATTCTGTGGCATTCTTGGGCCACGTGGTGTCTAGTGAGGGGATCAAGGTGGATCCAAAGAAGATTGAGGTAGTTTAGAGTTGTCCTAGATTGTCTTCAGCTAACGAGATTCAGAGTTTTCTTGGTTTGGCAAGTTATTATCGCTACTTTGTGGATAGTTTCTCGCGTATTGTTACACTTTTGACTAGATTGACCCAAAAGTGTGTCCCTTTTAGCTGGTCTGATGAGTGTGAGGAGAGCTTTCAGAAGATAAAGATTGCCTTGACCACAACTCCAGTTCTAGTTTATCATCAGCATCGGGTTTATATACAGTTTATTGTGATGCTTCGCAGATTGGCATCAGGTGTGTCTTGATGCATGAGGGTAGGGCGATTGCTTATGTTTCACGTCAGCTGAAGCCTCATGAGAAGAACTACCCCGTTCATGATTTCGAGTTGGCAGTCATTGTTCACGCATTAAACATTTGGAGGCATTGTCTCTACGGCGTGTCATGTGAGGTATTCATAGATCATCGGAGTCTACAACACTTGTTTAAGCAAAAGCATCTAAACTTGAGGCAGCAGAGGTAGTTGGAGATGTTAAAAGACTATGATATTACCATTTTGTACCATCCCGGGAAGGCCAATACGGTAGCTAATGCCTTGAGAAAAAAGGCTGAGAGTATAGGTATCCTTGCATATATTCCAGTTGGTGAGAGACTGCTAGTATTGAATGTTCAGGCTTTGGCCAATCAGTTCATGAGGTTAGATATTTCATAGCCTAGCTGGGTTCTAGCTTGCGTGGTTTCTCGGTCTTCTTTATATGAGCGCATCAGAGCGTGTCAGTATGACGAACACCAATTGCTTGTCCTTAAGGACACGGTGAAGCACGTAGATACCAATGAGGTTTCTATTGGAGATTATGGGGTGTTAAGGATGCATGGTCGGATTTGTGTACCCAATATAGATGGGTTGCGTGAGTCGATTCCTGAGGAGGCCCACAGTTCGCGGTATTCCATTCATCCGGGTGCCGCTAAGATGTATCCGGATTTGAGACAATGCTATTGGTGGAGAATAATGAAGAAAGATATAGTGGAGTATGTGGCTCGGTGATTGAACTGTCAGCAGGTGAAGTACGAGCATCAGAGGCCGGGCGGTTTACTTCAAAGACTTGAGATTACCGAGTGGAAATCGGAGAGTGTTACTATGGACTTCATTGTTGGTATCCCGCTAACTTTGAAGAAATTTGATGAAGTGTGGGTGGTTGTAGACCGGTTGACTAAGTCCACACACTTCATCCCGGTTATGACTACCTACTCTTCAGAGTAGTTGGCTCAGATCTATATCCGTGAGAATGTCCGTCTTCATGGTTTGGCGGTGTCCAATATTTTTGATCGGGGCACGCAGTTCACACTGCAGTTTTGGAAGGTAGTGCAGTGAGAGTTAGGCACATGGGTTGATTTGAGTACAGGATTCCACCCCCAAACGGACGGACAGTGTGAGCGCACCATCAGATCTTGGAGGATATGTTACGTGCATGTGTTATGGATTTTGGGGGTTCATGAGATCAGTTCTTATCGCTTGCAGAGTTTTCCTACAATATCAGCAATTAAACGAGTATTTAGATGGATCATTATGAGGCCTTATATGGGAGGCGATGTCGTTCTCCAGTTGGTTGGTTTGAGCGGGAAGAGGCTAGGTTGTTGGGTACTGATTTGGTTCGGGATGACTTAGAGAAAGTCAAGTTGATTCAGGATAGGCTTCATACAGCACAGTCCAGACAAAAGAGTTATGTTGATAGAAAGTTTCGTGATATGTTGCATATATGGTGGGTGAGAAGGTGTTACTCAGAGTTTCGCCCATGAAGGGTGTGATAAGGTTCAAAAAGAAGGGCAAGTTGAGCCATCAGTATATTGGTCATTTTGAGGTGCTTGAGAGGATTAGAGAGGTGGCCTACAAGCTTGTATTGCCACCTATTCTATTGGGTGTTCTCTCAGTATTTCATGTTTCTATGCTCCAGAAGTATTATGGTGATCTGTCACATATTTTGGACTTCAGCACGGTTCAGTTAGATGGGAATTTGACTTATGTTGTGGAGCTAGTGGATATTTTGAATCGGCAGGTTCGGAAGGTGAGGTCAAAGAATATAGCATCAATGAAAGTCCAATGGAGAGGTTAGCCAGTCGATGTGTCTACTTGGGAGACCGAGGGGGAGATTCAGAGCAGCTATCTAAACCTATTTGAGACTCTAGATATGATTCTAGACCCGTTCGAGGATGAACGTTTGCTTAAGAGGGGGAGAATATAACAATCCGGCTGGTCATTTTGTGTATTGTAGCACTGTTCCCCTATTTATTGCTTCTTATATGTTCATTTTTGGTTATGTGACTTGTCGGGTGGTTGTATTTGTTCCGGGGAAGTTTTGGAGTGAATTGTGACACTTAGTCCCAAGGTTGAAGGCTTAAGTTGAAAGAGTTGACCGGAGTTTGACTTTTGTATAAAAGACTCCGAAATAGAGTTTTGATGGTAACAATATCTTTGTATGGTGATTTTGTACTTGGGTGCATGTCCGAATATCGATCTGGAAGTCCATATGTCGTTTTGGGCTTGAATTGGCGAAAGTTGAAAAATTTAAGGTTTGGAAAGTTGAGAAGTTTGACCGGGAGTTGACTTTATTGATATCGGGTTTGTATTTTGGCTCTAGGAGTTAGAATAGGTCCGTTGTGTCATTTGGGAGTAGTGTGTAAAATTTGAGGTCATTCGAAGTTGATTTGATATGGTTCGGCATTGGTTTTAGAAGTTGGAAGTTCATTAGTTTCATTAAGCTTGAATTAGGGTGCAATTCGTGATTTCGAAGTTGTTTGGTGTGATTTGAGGCTTCAACTAAGTTCGTGTCGTATTTTAGGACCTATTGGTATGTTCACCTCGTGATTTCGAATTTGTTCATTTATCATGATTATATTCTTATTTTATCATTTATTTGGTGATTTGGAGTAGAGCAATTAAGGATTTTGTAGAAACATTTCAAAAATGAAAAATGGAGATTTGAAGATTGACTTGAGATCAGAATTGGATGATTTTGGTATGGTTGGACTCGTAATCGAATGAGTATTCGGAATTTATAAATTTTATCAGGTTCCGAGGTGCGGGCCCGGGGTTGACTTTTTAATTTTGATAAAGATCAAAACTTTATTGTTTGAAGTTGTTTCCTACGGCATTATTTGTTGATATTAAGTTGTTTGTGACTAGATTCGAGTTGTTTGGAGGCAGATATGTGAGGGAAGGTCTTGTTGGAGTATTGATTCACGCGTTTTGAGGTAAGTAACATTTCTAAACTTAGAATTAAGGGTAATTATCTCTAGAGAACGTGTTATTTGTGTTGTGTTGGGGTGACGCGCATGCTAGGTGGCGGGCGTGTGGGCGTGCACCGTGGAAATCATGATCCGCGTTGATTTTTGTACTGTGTTTCTAGCAAGTCTTGCTTTATTCGTGTAATCCCTACTTGTTAGAGTAATTGAGCTATGATTCATGTTATAAATGATGTTTAGGCTATGTGCTTATTCGTTTGAGACCTAATGAGGTTATTTCTGTTGTTTTGAGTTATTTTCTTTAACTGTAATTATATATTCAGTCATGGTTCTTTATTTGCATATCATATCTCAGTCTTTGTTCATCATTCATTGTTACATCACATGTTATCATTGTTTGGGCTGAGTGGTACGAGATTGTGAGACCTTTTGAGACTTGAGAGATTGATGACGGAGGTGGGACTGAGAGCCGGATTATGAGTGTTATTATGGATTAGGTTGCTCACCGCATCAGACCATATTGGCTTTTATTATTATTATTATTATTATTATTATTATTATTATTATTATTATTATTATTATTATTGTTGTTGTTGTTGTTGTTATTATTCTTATTATGTGGATCGGGTTGCACGCCGCAGCAGGCCTTATTGGCTTTATATTAGCACTTGGGTAGGATCCGCCCCCTCAGAGTCTGACATACCAGCAGTGAGTGCATGCACAGTGATATATACACGTGCTTTAGTGAGGCGCATTGATGCCAGACACCCGTACAGTACTGAGTGATTGTGTGTGTGATGAGTGGGCATCTGAGATAGACAGATTGAGTATTCTGAGAGAGTGATTACTTGGGAATATCACCATAAAATCATAAATTTTACATGCATATTTGACATGTAGGCATAAAGATGTAGCATTCCTCATGCTAGTTGTACTTGACATGTTCCTATCAGTGTTGGACTTTAATTGTTGAACTTGAAAGCATGTCTAAATTTTTGTACCATGAACGACCTGATTAAGAAAATTCCTCTGGGTTATTTATTGTTATTGTCATTATTATACCTGTGTTGCCATTATATTGGACTCTGACTGTCTTTTTCTAAGCTCGTCACTGCTTTCAGCCCAAGGTTAACTCTGTTACTTATTGAGTACATGGGGTCGGTTGTACTCATACTACACTTTGCACTTCGTGTATTATCCAGGTGCATCCGGGCATGGTGATTGCTAGATCTGTGCTAGTACCAGTGCTTGGAGATTTCAAGGTAGCTGTTATGGCGTCCGCATACCTTGACTCTCTTTCCTTTTAATTTCTTCGGTATTGTTCAATTACTCAGACAGTTGTACTAGAGATTGAGCTTATGTTTGATACTTAGTAGTGCTCATGTACTCATTGACACCAAATTTTGGGGTGGTTGCAGTAGTATTTCAGTTATTTGTAGCAGATATTTATGACACTTCCGTTGTTTAGTTTATTAAACCGTGTTTATTCAAATGTTTAGCTGTTATGTGATTGTCAGATTGGGATTTTAGGTCGTGACACTACTCTACCAAGGTTAGGCTTGATACTTACTAGGTACCGTTGTGGTGTACTCATGCTACGCTTCTGCACATTTTTGTGCAGATCCGTGTACTATTAATCGTGTTATTTTGAGAGTTTTGTCTGTGTGGCTGGAGATTTCAAAGTATACCTGCTTGACGTTCGCAGGCCTCGGAGTCCCCTTCGGATATTATCTTCACTGTTGTTTCTCTTCAATTTAGAACAGTATTGTATTTAGAAATTTTAGTGTATATTAGTAGAGCTTATGACTTCGTACTACCGATTTTGGGAAATGTATAATTATTGATCGTTTGTAGCTATGTATGTCATTTACTGACTTATGTTTAATGATTAAATAGTTCAGTTTTATTATTTACTCAGCATGTGTTAGACTTACCTAATCTTAGGGACTAGGTGTCATCACGACATCCTAAGATGGGAATTTGGGGTTGTGAAATACAAACACAATTTAACAAAAAGTTAAAAAGAAAAAAATCAATTGATTGATATTGATTTTCATTTTACATAAAAAGGCACACACAAGAAATAAATGTTATGGTAAATCTTGTTAAAAAGAAACTAAAACTTAATAATGTATTATAAGGATTTCTACATATATCATTAAATTGTGTATTTTATTCACATAAAACAAACAAATAAGTGAAGAGGAACTTTGAATTGCATTGAAATGTTAACACTGTTAATATAGACGAGGTCTCATTTTTCATATATAAATTAATGTTGAAGTTAATGTACATCATGATTGTTATAAAATATAGCTCAAAGTAACAATATAGAACAAGAAAAAATAAGCTAAGAGATATAGAGAGAAAGAGATGAGAGATTCTTATTTCTTCTTCAATTGTGTGTATTTTTCTATCTATTACAAGGCCTTTATATAGGCATAAAAAGTGAAGAAAAATATGTCATTGAATATGTCATTAACCCTAGAAATATGTCATTGAATATGTAATTAAGCATTTGAGAAGATCATGGAGGAAGAGTAGACATCCACCATAATTTGATTTTTCTTATAACACTCCCCCTTGGATATCCATAGATAATGTGCCTCGTTAAAACCTTATATTAGGAAAAAACCCTATGGAAAACAATCCTAGTGAAGGAAAAGGAGTACACATGTTTAGAAATACGCATTTTGGTTGCCTCGTTAAAACCTTGCAAGGAAAACCCAGTGGGATAAAACCTTGTAAGGGAAAAAGAGTACAATGCGTATTAACTCCTCTGATAAGAGCATCAATTCACATCCTTGAGCCTTCGCATCCCAATCTTGTACACTAGTTTCTTGAAGGTTGACGTCGGTAGAGATTTGGTGAATAAATCATCCATATTATCGCTTGAACGGATCTGTTGCACATTGATATCACCATTCTTTTGAAGATCATGTGTGAAAAATAACTTTGGTGAAATGTGCTTTGTCCTATCCCCTTTTATGAATCCTCCCTTCAATTGGGCATGCTGCATTATCTTCATACAAAATTGTAGGTAATTTTTCACACTTCAAACCACATTTGTCTCGAATAAGGTGTATTATAGACCTCAACCATACAGATTTTCGACTTGCTTCATGAATAGCAATTATCTCAGCATGATTAGATGAAATAGCCACGATTGATTTCTTAGTCGATCGCCAAGATATGGCAGTGCCTCCATATGTAAACACATAGCATGTTTGAGATTGAGCCTTGTATGGGTCAGATAAATACCCAGCATCGGTATAACCAACAAGATCGGGACTGCAATCATTGCCATAAAATAATCCCATATCGTTAGTCTCTTTTAGATACCGCAATATGTGTTTGATTCTATTCTAATGTCTCCTTGTAGGAGTAGAGCTATATCTTGTTAAGACATTAACTGAAAAAGTTATGTCAGACCTTGTAATGTTAGAAAGATACATTAGTACACCAATTTCACTAAGATATGGTACTTCGGGACCAAGAAGCTTTTCGTTATTTTCATGAGGTCGGAATGGATCTTTATTTATATCGAGTGATTTAACAACTATCAGAGTTCTCAATGGATGTTCCTTATCCATATAAAATCACTTTAAAATCTTTTTAGTGTATGCTGATTGATGGACAAAAACTCCATCTTTCATATACTCAATTTGTAGACCAAGACAAAATTTTGTCTTTCCAAGATTTTTTATTTCAAATTCTTTCTTTAAATAGTCGACTGCTTTAGAAAGCTCCCTAGGAGTTCCAATGATATTTAAACCAACAACTATTATAACAAATTTAGATCCAGATCTTTTTATAACGACACAAGGACAAATTGAATCATTCATGTACCATTCTTTCAACAGGTACTCACTCAGACGATTATACCACATGCGCCCTGATTGTTTCAATCCGTATAAGTATTTTTGAAGCTTTATTTAATAAATGTTTTGGAAACCTTAATATGCTTCAGAACAATTTAAATCCTTCAATGATTTTCATTATACGCAAATCATGTTTTTCTTGTATTGCCAGATTAAAACCTGAAATGATGACATCCACTACTGGATAACATGTCTATATATAATCAATGCCAGGATATTTACAAATCTTCTTGTGACACAAGTCGTCTTTATGTCTATCGACTTGACCTTTTTTTCCGCACAAGAACACATTTATACCTCCACTGACTATATACTTTCAGGTGTTGGGACTATCCATCCAACTTTATATTTTTCAGGTGAAATCAATTTTCATTGCGTATTTTTCATTTGGTCAATCATTTATCTGTCCAAATTTTATGACAGATTTGAGCTCAAGATCCTCGTCAATATTAATGATATTGAGCGCTACATTATATAAACAATATCGTCGACGATCATTAAATCGGTTCTACTATTACCCAATAAAAACATAACTTATTGACATCTCTTTATCTTATTATTTTCAGGTACCTGAGCATCTCTCGTGAAGTCTTATGAAATGTTATGTCGTGGTGCTCTTTTATAGAACTTGCCTCCTTATTATGACCATCTTGAACATTTGCTCCTCTCCTTCTTCAAGGAGTTTTATCTTTGGAACCGATTAGTCTATTATGCTTCATGCATGCCATAGACTTTATTCATTATGAACTTTATTTTATTTGGAGTATTAGCAACTGAATATGACACTTAGCTTTGAGTCAGCAAATACGCCTGGAAATATTTTACAAATGAATTATCACTTGAACTTCAAGTTTACTTTTTCTTGTACGAGGATCTAGATGTGCTCATAATAATTCATTACATGCATTACTTTTTCAGCTGCCCATTTTCTCCCCTTATTGTTGAGATCATCAATACATATCCCTAGCCTTATTTGGGGATCCATTTTTGTGCATTGTGGTAGAACAATTAAATCATATAGCACATTCATATTTCTAGATGAAAATTATTTGGTTCCTGTCCCTGAACCGAATGTGATAGGGAGAACCTATCATAACTTGGCTAGATGTGTACAAGTGTTTTTGTATATTAAATAATATATCACATACCAAATTTTATTTTGGCAGTTTTGTTCATATAACCAATGGTTTAGATATAATTGGAGCATACAATTTTTGCTAAACCGACTTGGATTTAAACCAGTATTATCAAGATAAATCATCACAATTTATATTCTGGAACTTTGCTATAATAATTTGAGCAATCAATCTTGCAAAAGCCAAACTGCAAGTTGATAACAAATGCGCATGTGACCATAGAATAGATGCATCTATTAAAATCATATAATAGTAAACGGTCCACATGGCAGGTGATTGGCTCATATATTTATCACCTTTTATTTGTTTCGGAAATCAAGGGATCCAATCCCAATCTTAACTGGTATATCATGAGACTAAACAGCACAAGAGAATTCTTGAAGAATCTTCTATTTCTTCAATATATGCCAATGTAATTCTCAATTAATTTTTCGCATCATAATTGAACTGGGATGGTCAACCGGCCATGCCAACTAATATTTGTTTCAGTAAACCTCTAGTTTACTTGTGACATTATGATTCCATCATCGTGCTTATATTTGTGTAGTACAAATAGAAAGCAAATCAGGTAACCTTTCATATTTACCCGTTATGATTATAGAAATATGAAGATATTCAATATTCCTTTTATTTATACTCTCAATATGCCAACCACTTTGACTTATACATTTGAAACTCAAAAAGTTTATTTTGAGACTTTACAATATCAATGTCGTGAATAATTTTATTCATCCGGGTAGTAACAAATTAATTTTTTCAGAGCTCTTAACAACTTTTGTACTACAAGATCTTTTGTCAGACCATTCATATGGTAAATGTCTCATTCACGAAGAAAATTATATCATAATAAATTGTCATGGTCAAAATCATCATAAGCAAAATCAGTTCTTGCTTTAATTTTGCCTTTAATAACCTTTTATAAGGCACAAAAAAAAATTGGCGTATCACATGTACGCGACCAATGACATATTTATGTAACCACACAATAATATTTATTCTCTTTATTTCACTCAAACCTCCCTTAGAGGTGAGTTATGTGGTATTCATCTAATCATGCATTGCATGTCTTTATTCATTACTTTTATCACATATTGCCACATTCACCTTTAGGAATGGGTCTACATTCTCAATGTTTATCACAAGTCACATTTTCTTCAAGGAATGTATCATAATCAGTGGCGTGCTTTATTATTTTTCATACCAATTTGATAGTAAACATTGCCTTCACATTTTTAAGGACTATTTTGAGAACCCTCATTGTTCTCCTTTTATAATCATAGTAATGATTATTATTATTTTGATCTTTAGAACGCCCACGTTCATTGTTAAACTGCTTGTCTTCATTTAAACTTATTATGCGCCGCTACCACATTCACTTCAAGAATGGAGCAAATCAAGTGGGACAATATTCATGCCTTTTCATGAAAAATATATTATTATTTATTTAGTTATCATTATATCATCAATATGGTATAGTGGGCCTCAAACCCAATGTCTTACCAATATAAAGGCATGTTAGACCATAATGAATTGGGACTCAAACCTAACTCTTATTATCATGGAGCATCAGAACTTGATCCTGATGTCTTGTCTTCGTGGTGCATTGCGACTTGAACTCAATGAAGTTGATATCATTAATAGAAAAGGATAAAAATAATTTCAAATACAAAGGAAATGCGTACCTCTTGAGTTAAACTCTTCATAATGTCATTTGGATATAATTCTCAATAATAGACTTTCGTTTACTCAAATCAGCTAAGTAATTAGTGTCAAACAGATATATGAAAATATAAAATAATATTAAAAATTCATATGTGGTCTTTGCTGCAATAAGCTTGCTTCAACATGAAAGTGACCAAAACATTAAGAAAAAATTATGTATCAAACAGAATAATAGTACTACTAGTTACCATGCACTTTTGTGAAAACTAAGTATTATGCTCTCTAAAAAAATAAAAGTATATAGCAGAACCTATAAGTCAATCAGGGAATCAAAAAAATAGTGGAAAAATATCTGTCTACTATCTACTAATATATACTTTTCATATAGAAATGATTCAACATGTTTTTGTACTAATATTTTATCTTATCAAAATAAAATAGTTACGAATATTATTATTATTATTATTATTATTATTATTATTATTATTATTATTATTATTATTATATTTGACAGTAAACTAATATATAATCATTATGCTAGGCATATTAAAATCGTATTATAAGGTAAAATTAACCATAAGCATAGATTATTTAGTATACCGCATGCCACCTATTATTTAGTTCATGAAAATTTAACAAGGTGACATCCTTAGCAGCCACATAAATACTAATTTTTTAATAAACAGACAAATGCTTATTCTAAATAGTGGTACAAACTTTATCTCGTTTAAAGCTTGGACTTATTGTTGTAGTAGAAAGATGTGTATGTAACACTACATACCTTTTCTAAATAAAATCTGGATAATTTTGACAATAGATCATCGAGATATACCTTACCAGAAGTGGAATTCAACCTTGAGGTTAGAGACTTCGTGCTGATAACGTGTTATAAAATATAGCTCAAAGTAACAATATAGAACAAGAAAAAACAAGCTAATAGATATAGAGAGAAAGAGAGGAGAGATTCTTATTTCTTCTTCAATTATGTGTATTTTTCTATCTATTACAAGGCATTTATATGCATGAAAAGTAAAGAAAAATATGTCATTGAATATGTCATTAAGCATTTGAGAAGATCATGGAGGAAGAGTAGACATCCACCATAATTTAATTTTTCTTATAACAATGATCCTATAAGTTGGAACAATTGATTTGTGTAAAAATTGCACGGGGCGCCCTATTTGGTAGCCCCCATTTAACCTATACCCATATTTTTAAAATTATTTAACCTATACCCTAATTTTAACAACTTCAGACGCCTCTTCTTCTTCCTTCTGACCTATGCGCTCCTTTCTTCCTCCTCTTCTTGACTATCAAATTAACTTTTCAACCACTACTTTAATATATTCATTAATAAAATATGAAGTCAAATTAACAACTTAACCTATATTTGATCAAATACTGTCATAAAATAACAAACATAGTATTGTTATTGTTCTCTATTTGAATTCAGAAACCCTGTCAACAGAAGGTAAAATATGGGATTCTGTAAATTTTACAATCCTTTATTTTGCAAGCTCGAGATACAAATCGAAATGCATCGAGAGCGCAACAGATACTCTCTAGTTCATCTTGTTATGTTTTTATCTCATACTGAATATACAGAAGTTCCAAATCCAGTATGAAGAACATGAAGAATTTCCCATGAGGTAAAGCCCGGTGTGATTCCAAACCAGCTCTTAGTTACACTAAAAAGTTAATTTGTACGGAAGTTTGCACTACAAATTGAAGAACTTCAGACTAATTTGTCTGAAGTTTGCACTATGAAGTGAGGGGAAACTGAAGTTTGCCATTGCACTATGAACTGAAGTTCCTGAAGTTTGCACTACAAATTGAAGAACTTCAGACTAATTTGTCTGAAGTTTGCACTATGAAGTGAGGGGAAACTGAAGTTTGCCATTGCACTATGAACTGAAGTTCCTGAAGTTTGCACTACAAATTGAAGAACTTCAGACTAATTTGTCTGAAGTTTGCACTATGAAGTGAGGGGAAACTGAAGTTTGCCATTGCACTATGAACTGAAGTTCCTGAAGTTTGCACTACAAATTGAAGAACTTCAGACTAATTTGTCTGAAGTTTGCACTATGAAGTGAGGGGAAACTGAAGTTTGCCATTGCACTATGAACTGAAGTTCCTGAAGTTTGCACTACAAATTGAAGAACTTCAGACTAATTTGTCTGAAGTTTGTACTACGAAGTGAGGGGAAACTGAAGTTTGCCCTTGCACTATGAACTGAAGTTCCTGAAGTTTACACTATAAATTGAAGAACTTCAGACTAATTTGTCTGAAGTTTGCACTATGAAGTGAAGGAAAACTGAAATTTGCCCTTGTACTATGAACTGAAGTTCCTAAAGTTTGCCCTTGCACTATGAAGTGAAGCTCCTGAAGTTTGCACTACAAATTGAAGAACTTCAGACTAATTTGTCTGAAGTTTGCACTATGAAGTGAGGGAAAACTGAAGTTTCCCCTTGCACTATGAACTGAAGTTTACGTGATTGCCTTTGCAAGTCAGGCCAAACTTCAGGCAAAAATATCTGAAGTTTTGCTTTGATAAGGCTACACTTCAGGCAAAAAATTCTAAAGTTCAAACTTCAGACATAAATTTTTGCTACTTCAGGTCCGTATGCCTGAAGTTACCCGAAAAGTGGGTATGCTTGTAATATTTTTTGCAAAGCGGGTATAGGTTAAAATGTGACCCAAAAAATGGGTATAGATGCAATCCCCCTTGATTTGTGGGGCCAAAATGTGAAGCTGGGCTTCTTTTGTTACCTACAATTGGCCCAATAGTTAATGCGTGCAATAACGAGATATTTGGGCCGAACATGGACGGGAGATTTGCACAAATAGGATAATTTTAGGTTGTTATTTATTTTTTGTCACCGTTTGAATAAGTTATGCAACAATAGATTGATGTTGGCATAACTTGCTCAAAGTTATGATCGGCGGGACATAACTTTCTCAAAGTTATAACGAGACAGAACATAACTTTGAACAAGGGCAGAGCATATACATAACTTTAAATAAGTTGCACAAAATTTTGGGGTACGAACCATTGTTTATCTTGGGGGTCCAAATTCTGAAAATGGCCATTTGTATATGAGTCTTACCGCTGGCCCAATTTCTGCGATTTATAAAGCCACAAAACTGTATAATTATATGATTGTAACAAATTAAGTTTCAATTGCACCAAAAGTAATTCTACATTTTACCAGTGCTTTATTGTTTCTTTCAATAACGTGATTAAAGTTGTCACTGTTGTTTAAATTTGTGCTCAAAACGCAAGAGATCACTTGTTAGTGAATGGATCAACATTTATTTTCAAAGTTTATATATATCCATATTTTTGAGTAAACTTTATTTTATTAAATTTAGTAATACGGAAGAAATAAAAATTTAAATTTAAAAATAAATATATATTATGGGACATTCACATAAAGTAATTAAAAATCAAATGTATAAGCAAAACAAATACACGTGAAAAGACATCACAAAAATAAATCCAAGTTAAAGTGTCACATACCTTTTTGTAGAATTAAGCAAGATAAGTCAATAGTTAATTTAAAGAGAAAACAAATATGTTAAATTAAATGAGTCCCCTATCCTTTCCTTCCTATATATCTTTCATTATAATACACTTTTAAATAATACTCCTTCTGTTCACTTATATGTCTATTATACTAAAAATATATGTTCAATTTTACTTTTCAATTTTAGCAAATCAAGATAAAATCATATTTTCATGTTTTACCCTTATCATTAATTACTCATTTTACAGATCATTTCCCAAAAATTTTTAAAATACTATCATTATTATGAGTATTATGATACAATATGCACTTCAACTATGGAGTCTCTCTTAAGTCTTAAGAGACGTGCAAAGTTCATTATGGATAACTAAAAGTAAATAAAGGGAGTATGTATCAGTGATTATATTCATATGTAAATGTTATCATAATTAAGAACTTGTGACCTTCAATACTATTTAATTATTACTCATACCAAAAAATTGGAATTTTGGTTATTCATATATAATTTTAATAATGGTATTTATTTGTGACTTTATTTAGCAACTTTTGGAAAACAATTCATTGAAAAGGTAAATGAAAATTGAAAAAAGGAGAAAATAGTTGGATTAAAATTGTGGAGGGATTGAGAGTTAGACATCGGTCGAGCACAATGACTGATTAAAAAAATACTCGTCAAAAGAAAATGAAAAAAGAAGATAAATAATCTTCATATCTTTTTTTTGTTGTTGTAACTACTCTATTGTTAGAAGTATGCAACTGAATAAATGGTGTACAAGTAGTGTGTTTATCAATAGGAGTTACATATATATTACACAAAAATAGAAGAAAAAAGAGCTATAAATATTCTAATAATTCTATAGCTATTGATAAATTTTAATTATAACGGTTATGTATGTGTAACAACCCGGCCGGTCGTTTTGAGTATTATAACCCCGTTTTTCCATTTACTTCTCAAATTATACTTTACATTTGTTGTGTGAATTGTCGGGGTAACTCGTTAGTCCAGTGAGGTTTTGAAAGAAATTGGAACACTTAGTTTCAAGGTTTAAAGCTTAAATTAAAATAGTGACCGGATGTGGACTTATGTGTAAACGACCTCGGATTCGAATTTTGATGATTCCAATAGCTCTGTATGGTGATTTTGGACTTAGGAGCATGTCCGAAAAATTATTTGAAAGTGCATAGTAGAATTTGGCTTGAAATGCCCAAAGTTAAAATTTTGGGAAGTTTGACCGGGAGGCTGACTTTTTGATATCGGGGTCAGAATCCGATTCTGAAAATTTGAATAGGTCCGTAATGTAAAATGTGACTTGTGTGCAAAATTTGAAGTCAATCGGACGTATTTTTGATAGGTTTCGGCGTCGTTTTTAGAATTTAGAAATTTCAAAATTTATTAGGCTTGAATCCGTGTGTAGTTCATATGTTTGAGGTTGTTTGATGCAATTTGAGGCCTCAAGTAGGTCTGTGATGTGTTTTAGGACTTGTTGGTGTATTTGGAAGGGGTCTCGAGTGGCTCGGGTGAGTTTCAGATGGTTGACGGATCAAATTCAACTTGAAACATTTCTAGAACTGTTGCTTACTGGTGTGATCGCACCTGCGCAGCTTTTGATTGCAGGTGCGAAGCCGCATGTGTGCTAGATCAGTAGAAGAAGAGGCCAAGAGTGGGGCTGGGCAGTGCTCGCAGGTGCGAGGAATTTTCCGCATTTGCGAGGCCGCAGGTGCGAAGGTGTTGGCGCAGATGCGGACTGGGGCTGACCTGGGGCGAACGCAGGTGCGAAAGGTTTGCGCATCTGCGAGCCCGCAGGTGTGAGAAGGGCGCCGCAGATGCGAGGTTTTGAGAGGTTGGAATTGTCCGCAGGCGCGCAATTTGTTCCGCAAATGCGGATGCGCAAGTGCAAGCCCAGGCACCACAGGTGCGGAAATGTCTCGGCAGTGTTTAAAACGAGGATTCCGAGATTTTTTTCTCATTTTGGACATTTTGGAGCTCGGTTTGGGCGATTTGGAGAGGAAAAATTCCACAGAACTTGGGGTAAGTGTTCTTAACTCCCTTGTGATTATATTCCATGAATTCATCTTCATTTTTGGTGTAAGATTATTGAATCTTCAAGAGAAATAGAAGGAAATTTCTATAATGTCACAAAATAAATTTTTCAAGTTTGAATACCGATTTAGAGTCGGATTTGAGTGAAATTAGTATGGTTGAACTAGTAATTGGATGATTTGTTGTATTTTATGAGTTTCGTCGGATTTCGAGATGTGGGCCCCATAGGTAATTTTTGGGGCATAATTTCGAATTTTATGAAAAATATTAGCACTTTGATATGGAATTAATTCCTATGAATTGTGTAGACTGAATCAAATTAATTGTGATAGATTCGAGCCGTTCGGGAATTGATACGCGCATAATGGGATTTCGGGAGCATTGTTTAGCTTGCTCGACATTGGATTCGGCTTGTTCGAGGTAAGTAACTCTTATAATCTTGGAGTTGAGGGTATGAACCGTGAATATATGTATTTTGTGAATTGTTGGAAGGTGACGCACATGCTAGGTGACGGGCGTGTGGGCGTGCACTATAGAAATTGTGACATAATTGTTTCTGTGGAATTATATAGTTAAATAACCTTGGCATTTTCCATGCGATTTTATGTGTTAAAGAAATTGAGGTGAAAAGCATATTAAAATCATGTTGAGGCTATGTGCCAGTATTATTGGGACCTACAAAGGCCGTATTGTTGTGAATTGTTATGTTAAATTGAAAATTCATACTCATTCATATTCATTTCATTGCATATCATAATTCAGTTTTATGACTCTATTTTGATGCATATAAATGTTTTGGGCCGAATGCCGTGTTTTACTGAAAAGCCCGAGTGGCTTGAGAGGTTTATGACTGAATGAGGCCGAGGGCCTGATTTATGTTGCATATTTATGGGATCGGGCTGCACGCCGCAGCATGTTGCATGTTTATGGGATCGGGTTGCACGCCGCAGCATGTTTGATATCGTCCGAGGGCCTGATTGTGAGGATGAGTGTGGATCGGGGCTGCCTGCCTGCATCATACTTTATTATTATAGCACGTGAGTTGTCCGTGCAGCACGTGAGTTGTCCGTGCAGATTATAACGCTTGGGTTGTAGGAGCCCCTCCGGAGTCTGTATACACCCCCAATGAGCGCATGTACCTACTGAGTGCGAGTGC